>APFE030215636.1:135000-137720 GCA_000404065.3 Pinus taeda
ACTATACATGACTGCATGATATAACATAATTTTAATGTCCAACAAGTGACCATAATTATGTCTCAGGGATTGTTAAAAATATATAGATCCTATGAAATCATATCTAGGGTTTAAGGTGGAAGGCTTAGAATGTAAATAAATGTAAATATACAAAACTCATATTCATAGACAAAATAATTTATCTCTCAAGAATTCTAAAGTAGAGCTAGATGTCTACAATGCTCAAAGTCTAGAGGATCCATTACCTGAATACCTTCAAAGCTTTGGTAGTGTAGCATGCTGAGATTTAGAAGGGCCAATCAAAGAATCAATGGAACCAAAACTTGCCCAAACTATAAAATATCCTCCTCACTAGTGGACCAGAGAGAGAGGGAGAGAGAGAGCTAATGGCAAGTGTGCTGAAAATAGAAATGCACAAGTACTCCTAAGATAAAATTATAAACATATGACTCCATAAGCTTATCACACTAAGTATAATAGATTTCACGCTTTGAATAATGGATCAATAAGAGTAAATGCTAAGTCTACGAAAACTATAGGTTGTATTTAGTATTTTCCACATATAACGGTTGAGGAATCCTCCCAAGAGGTTTATTGGCCAACATGATAAGGGAACACATCCCAAGAGATTTACTCAATCTAAATATTAATTTTCATAAGGTCATCCTAAAACCATAAGCTTACTATATACTAAATGAAATAAGAGAGGGCCTTAGCCATAATTACAAGTGCATAAAGATTCACATGAATGGTTCATGGGCATATGTAGACATTATACCAATAATTTGAACACAACAACCTCATTATGTTAACTTAGTTTCAAAGATTAACTACTAAATACTTTAGGAGTGGTGAATTATTATATATCATGATGTATTCACAATCAAGCCTATGCATTCTAACCTGTGTCACGTTGCCAAAGACATCAGGGTAAAAACAAATTAATGGTGCTAGTTATCTTGGGAAATAAAAAATATTTCATTATGTTAACTTAGTTTGGGAGATTAACTACTAAATACACTCACTTAATATATATCATGATGGATTCACAATCAAGCCTATGCATTCTAACATGTATCATGTTGCCAAAGACATCATGGTAAAAACAAATTAATGGTGTTCATTAGCTTGGGAAATTAAAAAAATCATGAATGGATGGGGAAATTTTGTCAAGGATAAACTGGGACTTGAAAATCTTAGTGACACAAAAGGTTTCCAAATGATAGGAAAAATGGGAGAAATCATAGAATTTTGGAATACATGTAAAGTAGAAATGCGAAAATCCCTTGTCTATAGAAGGGATATTAAATAAGCCAAATATAAAATGTGAAGTTTACTTATTAGAATTAAAATTTCTAGATGAGTCATCATGGTCACAAATTTTCATATATATTTTTTTCGAAATTTAGAGAATGAATTGGATTCATTCATGCTTCGTATAAATTTATCTCTAAGATAAATGCCAGAATGAAATTAATATATATATATATTAATATATATGTATATATAATATTTATATATATAGTATATTTATATTATATAATATATTTATATATGCACTCATCAAATTTGATCAATTTTCTTTTATGATTTCCATCCACCATTGTTTTAAAGTGATTTACAAAAAATAAAATAAAAAATAAAAGATAATCCTGAATTTAAACTTATCAGTTGAATTTAATTCTATAGCCTATTACACAATTAACTCATTTCTCATCACACCCCAACCTCATGTTCCTGCTAGCAACATTGCTGAGAAAAAGCATATCCTCCACTAAAGAACCATGTAGTTGCTGCTAAAATATATTCCAAAAAATGATTCTACTAAGTGACACATGAAAGCATTGCCCAGAGAGATTTGTGGAACTACTATTTATGGCACCAAATCTACAGGCTACAGGTAAAATTGATTTTGCACAATACCACCTACAAAATTTGTATTATTGCCTAGAAGTAGATGATTCATTGCTAGAGGATTGTACAAGTCTTAATGGCTTCGAATAAATGAGAAAGATAGGATACAAATTGTCCATTAGTTACTTAATATGTACATAAATGGAACAACAAATTAGGACACATTTTTTTCTAGGCAGATGATTGAATTTCTTCACCTTCTATAGGATTAGAGAAATTACAAATGCTTGGGAGTTGGGATTAGTACATTTAGACTATTCACTAGCATTCAAGAATATAGAAAGGCCGCATCATATCTATTCAAATTTCAATGTCACTTAATACTAAATAAATTAAAACTTTAGAATTTACTTTTTAAGAATAAATGGAAACCTCTATATCGTGTCTATTACTATGCAAAATAAAGAATATAGTTAAAATTTCAATGAGATATTAATACTTATATTTGAATTTTCACTAGTATTGTCTATGTGTTTTCAATTATTTCCCCAAAATTTAGATAGTAAGAAAAATTCTCATGCATCCATACTCAAGATAAGCTATATTAGTTTTTATTTTAATCTTGGGAAGTTATCTACACTTATATATTCTTCATGAATTCTCTTAAAGGACTATATATTATTTAAAGCTACTCCATACATGATTTATTTAGATGAAACAAATATATTCATAATATAATCATACTAAACATGTTTATTAGATTATTTTTCATGCTAGTACAAACAGTGTATTAGTAAAAAGTTCCTTTTTTGGTCTTGTATTGATGAAGAGATCAATTAATATATCAAATTGCTAACATAATCTAA
>APFE030215641.1:0-26511 GCA_000404065.3 Pinus taeda
GGGGTAGCAACCACCATATTTCCTGAAGCCTCTGGATGACTGATTGAGGCTCAAAACAGTTCCAAAAAGACCCAAACAAGACGCAGACTATCCATTTTGCTTATAAATAATCTAGCCCACGCAGGGGTGGCCTTCCGCGACCGACTGGGACTGTGTATACCCAACAAACTGACACTGAGCATGACCAAAATGAACTGAGAATTTTAAAAAGCAACAGTAAGACAGACTGAATTCTAACCCAAACCAGGTGACCCGCGATCGACTGAATTCTAGGCTGGAGCAGTGTGAGGATGACCGCATCTGGAGCTCGCGCAGGGAGACTACTCGTCCTCAGGAGGCTTCTCCTCTTCAATTGTGCACCAGCCCTGACCTTCAGGGACCCCCTCCCACATGGCCGCCCATTTGGCACGCTCCTCGTCTGTAGCTGTCGTCGTCCTGGAGGTGGAGGGGTCTGCCATGGTCACTTTCCCTGAGGTCCCATCCCCACTTGGAGGAGGCGGCAAGGGGTTAGCTTGTTCCAGGCCTGCAGGGGGTGTAGCCTCCCCTCCTGGTGGCACTTCCTCTTCGGCACCCTCCGGGACTTGGGTAAAGAGAACCGAGACGTGAGCACAGATGCCGTGTGTATCTCGTGAATTACCGAGGGTAAAGACCACAGTGCCGAACGCAGGGAGGGCTGGCCCCTCCTCGCTAGCTCCTCCAACCTCCGTAATTTGCCCTGCATGGAGAGGCGTAACTCCCGCCCGACGGTAGCAGTAGCAGTAGCAGCAGTGGTGGTGCTCCCGCTCTGCTCCACCACGACCAAGACCCCGACTCGAACCTCGTCCCGAACCCCTTCTGCTGGGCTGCCTCTGGCGAAGCCTAGCCATGGCCAATTTCTTCTCTCCTGTGCTAGCTTGGATCTGGACACGTGGCTTCCCTGCTGCCAGAATTCGGCACTTGCTCCGCCCAAGCACCACCACCACCTTCGTTGCCTCTTCCGACGTATTGGCCCCCCTCGCTTCTGAAGTGCAGAGCTCAGAGTTCGCCTCCCGAACCTCTGAGTCTGCCTTCCTGCCTTTCGAGGAGCCTTCCGAGGTCTTATGGCTCGCCGCAGAGTTGAAATGTCGAAGGGTCCAGAGGGCAGCCTGTGATGGCACGCACCTCTTCCCGCAGCAAACTCTCCCTTGCAGATTCTGCCACCAGGTGACTGAAAGAACTGGAAACCTTGGCCTGATGCCACCTTCGGCCCAATATTTATCACCTCCCCATTGATCCGAGCGCCACCATCGTTCCCCCATCCCGTCAACCTGCGCTGCATTAATGCCCTGAGCTCGCCTCAACCGAAATGAACCGATGACGGCTTCGATCATGTTGAATTTATTCTGCATAGGGCGTCACATGGGGGCCATGTGGCTCAGCCCACGGTATCCCTATGTCACCCGCATCCGGGGAATTTTTGATAAATTTTCAAGTACCGTGGTTAAACCTATTAACTATAATGTATTTTGAAGAGGAAAAATTAATTTTAGCTTTCAATTTGATGAGTTGGATTTAAGAGGACTTTATAACTAACCAGCATGGATCCATTTTACATACCATCTAACTTGAGCCTAGATGGATCCAATTTCTTGCGGTGCAATTTTTTTATGAGTTTATATTACTAAAATGTTTTATACAGTTTTTTGATTATTTATTTATTTATTTTTAACTTTTAATTTGGGTTGAGATAGTAAATTTCTACTTGATGACGTACAAAGTGTTACACATCATACTCGGGTGTAGAATGAACTTCTCGTCTAAGTAATACAAGTTTGAGGTCACTTCTAGATAAGAATTTGGGAGGATTCTATAATTTCATGTAATAATAATATGTAGGAATGGATTTTGAAGAAATTCATATTACTTTGACAAGGAAGATTAATAGAACTCACAAACACATAAAAGGAAAAAACCTAATTGCATTTAGAAATGGGTAGCCTTGCCAAACACACATTTGAGATTTCCATATCCAACCAACAAATATAATTATTTTCTAATCAAACTAGTAAATAAACCATTTTATAAAAGGGAGACAATGTGCCAACACTAAAGAAACTACTCAAAACTAATAAAAATAAAAATAAAAAAAACTACTTCGCCTACATAAACAAGATGAGTTATGGTTTTATATATAAAACCAATGGCCCATGGGTGTGGGCATGTCATGTGAATCTCAACCATTAGGTTTTAGGCATATATCTTTATGCTTTAAGTTTAATTGTGTATAATGTAGGCTCAAGTACTATGATTAAGGACAAAAATGAGTTTTTTTCTAGTAAGTCCAAAATCTATTATAGATGAGTCTATGCTTATTTTGAAATTTCATCTTAAAGCCTTAGTCTCAATCAATAACTTCATTGGTTTTCTACAATTTTATTTGAATTTTCATATATATATAATGTATAGATATATAAAAACATGGGTAAATTTTAAATGTTTTTTATAATTTTATTTGGAGGTTTTCTTAGATATATAAAGATATAAATATATAAAAATATGGGTAAAATTTTAAATGTTTTCTATCATTTTATTTAAATTTTCCTGTATATAATATATAAAAATATTTTTAAGTTATTATTTTTCAATTTAAAGGTTTGAGAATTTAAGTAATTGTTATCCATAATACACCCATTTTAAAATAATATACCCATCAAACAAAACATGACATAATTGTGTTGGTAAATCGAAACAAATTTTAAAATGCTTTATAAATGAGTTAATACCCATCAAACTAAACATGACACTATTGTGTTTGTAAATCAAAACAAATTTCAAAACCATCAATAAATAAGTAAATACCCATGACTCCATGAGACGAAACAGGACAGGACAAAATAATATTTATTTTTTATTAATAAAATTGAGTATTAAAATTATGTTTTTTTTCGAACACATATTTATTTAATTATAGATTAAAAAAAAATTATTTCAATACCAGTGCGACCATTTTGCTAATATTAATTCGTATTGATTTCCAAAGCAGATCACCTCGAACTATGTACCATGCAATTATTGGTAATGTATAATTATTTGGGCCTTTTAAAGATTTTTTAAAAATAAGTATATGATTTAATACATGTATATTATAAAAAATTATATGATAAAAAATATTTATTTTTTATTAATAAAATTGAGTATTAAAATTATGTTTTTTTCGAACACATATTTATTTAATTATAAGATTAAAAAAAAATATTTCTTCTAATATAATTTTTTAAAATATATTAATTGAATTTAATTAAAATAATTACGAAATTATTTCAATGTTGAATTTCTTTTTATCATATTAAATTTATAGCATGTTTAGATTTACCTAAATTTCGTATCTATCTGGAGTCATCTTAATTTCGTATCTATCAAGAGCTCAAAGAGATTAAATCTAGTGAGGTGTAAACTTTTCTTAGAGAGAAAAAAAATTTGAAGCCTCTCGTTGCTTGGTAGATCAAGAATTAAGATGAGTCTAAGGTAGTTTAATTATTAATAATTCAAGTTAATAAATTTTAATTTTCTATTTTATATATTTTTTTAAAATTTTTATTTCCATTTCTGTTTCCCTTTTTATGTAATTTGATTAAAGTCAAAATATTTTAATTAATAATTTTAATTATCAAATCAAGCAGGATCAAATCTCTTGTGGTGCAAAACTCTTTTTTGAGTGCAAAACTTGACGAAAGGTTTGCACCTCGAGAGATTTGATCCTTCTCGATGCTTGATAGATCTAGAGTTAAGATGGATTTAAGCTGTTTTAATAGATATAAGCTCAATAGTTAAAACAATAGACTTGAAGCTATGTTGTTATGTTATAAAACCCAATAAAATCCTTTGTTATACCTTAAAACTAAATAAGAATATATACCTCTATCTTTATATTAGTTATCCCTAGTTTAATTTTATTTTTAATGTTATCATTCAATCTCCTAAATAAAATTCAATAACAATTGTATTTAAACTAACTTGACATGAACATCTAATAGACATATTCCATGACATGCAGAAGTTAACACCAATAATTGACATAGTCACTCCAATAAATTTTAATGCAGATAAAAAATGTAAACAATATATAGGACGATATGCACCATATTTTTTTTGTCATGAACATCTAACATATTCCATGACATGCAGAAGTTAAAACCAATGGTTGACACAGTAACTCCAACAAATTGTAATGCAGATAAAAAGTATAAACAATATATAGGACTGCATGCACGAGATTTTTTTTGTTTGATACTCATATTTTTTTCACACTTAAAATAAATTTCAAGCTTATAAAATAAAATGAATAACATACAAAAACGTGGAAAAATAAAATATTTGAAGAGTGTGTAATTAAGTGTGGAAGCTTATTGAGTCAAGAAGCTCATTCTACAACCTAGTATGAAGGAAATGTGTAAATATGTTCGTCCTCAACTTGGAGTTGACAAGTGTCCCTCTTAAAATAAAAATAAAATATCCTCTAAATACAAAAGTGTTAGCCTCATTCTCTTAAAAATAAATAATAAATCCAATTATTAAATTAAATAAATAAAATCATGATAATTCCTCAAACTAAAAAGTTTAGTTTGGATGAGAGATTCTCTCCAACTAGCTCTCCTAAATTGGTGTGTAAATTTAGAAATTGTTTCAACCAAGTGAGTCTAAGATAGAAGCATTATCTTAAGACCACTTACTCATGTATTTAAATGTATTATTAATTTTTTTGAATAATGTGAATTACATGAGCATGAGAGACCACATGATGGCTCTTTGCTTTTTCCGCTAGTTTAATTTTTTGGTTAATTTGTTGTGCGTATGGTTATATGGCTTTGTGATTCTTCTTTAGGTGGTATCAGAGCTGTAGCCTGTTATGTAATCGATTGTGAATTCAAACATTATGTACTCTCTTTCAGTGGAGCAGTTTGACTCTCTTATGCGTTGAGCCACAAAACTGTGGAAAGATCCAAGCCACTTGACCAATCTGTGATGCCAGGTGCTAAGTCAGCCTTTTGAGGGAGATCGAGGATTATTTTGGAGCTGTGTGAGGGCAGTGAGGCGTGCATCTGGATCTGTGGAGTCACAACGTCCTTTTGGAGTGTGGATATGTGAACTGATGAACGCGGTTGCACAACAATTGTGGTTGGCGTTCCAGGCCTGGCAAAGGGTGTTATACATCCCAAAGTGCTGGAATACATTGTGCAATGTGTTTTCCTATTGCCATATGGCCATGGACTCGGCAAGCACCAAATAATGTCTATCATATCACAATATTAGGTTTGAATGACATTCTTTCGATGAAATTCTCTGCATCCTCAAGGTTCCCAGCACGACCATATCAGGCCTGCGTGGTTGCATGCATAAAGCACACAAATGAAGCATGTTCAGTTGCCTCTGATCCACTGGATGACGTCTCCGATAGCAATGTATAGTGATTAAGGTAACCAGTTCGGGACAATGAATTGTATAATCTTCCACTCGCACATCATCATTTTTCTAAATCTCAAAACCTCGACCTCGCACCCTCCGCAGCATCTGAGTTCCTCTTTTGCCATAGCCACCTGTCTTCGTCATCATTTACAAATGGGCACTGATGAAGGTTCAAGTACTCCAAGATCTTGAAATTCAACTATACTTTCATATCATTAACCCCCTCGCACTTCACCAAGCTTAAGTGCTGAAGGGCAGTCACGTTGTTCCAAAGATTTGATGGCTACTTTACAGCAATGCCTCGCATTGACACACACTCATCTGTTTGATTTTCTATAGCAAGTTTAGCATCCTCAGGTTTCATGTCATATACTGATAAAACAATCTATGCTCTTCAAAATCAGGGATGGACAAGATTCCTCATGAGTAACAACACAATTTCAAGATCAATTGGATCCATTTCTTTAAGCTTCTTCAAGTGATCAGTTATGCTTGGGTCAAAGACACTGCCAATGATCTTATAAACTTGTGAAAATTCTGGTTTGACTTTCTCAGGGATTTCAAAACAGGGTGGCCATGTAGGAGGAGAACTCTCAGTGCTACCACTACTACAACAAATGAAACATCTATTGATGGTATGGTATGATGAACCCAGAAGTGAAAACAACTCCCATCCTCAAGACTTCATTATTTTGAAGGAGGTCGCATATAACTTGAGCATACATGCTTTAGTAGGCATCTGGATAGAGGACTGTTGCGTTTGGATTGGTGTAAACATTGTAAGGGTCAATTCATTGCATTATGAGAGAGAAGAGATGTTGGATTCGAAGGGATTAGCAATTCCAGCACTACTAGTGCAAACATATTGATGTCTTACGATCAACTCTCAAGACATCGAATCCATTTTTTTCATGGCTTTTTGCATTATGGGGTAAGGAAAGCATTTCATATTTTTACTTACTGTGTCGCTTCATGGAGGGTTTCTCTAGAATTGAGTAACCAACAAGCTCAAACTACCAGATGCCACCACTGACTAGAAAAAGTCTTATGAGATGTTGGTGTCCGAGATGGTGACAGTTTGAACAAGTCTGCAGAATGTTGAGGCAAGTTTAAAATTGTTTAAAAAGTTTTCCAACATTTTTTTGTAGTCAAAGTTGAAATGGTCATAGTTTTCCTAAGTTAAATGTTCTAATATTTTAAGAAGTGTGGAGAATATAGGAGGGATGAATGGCTTCCAAAAAAAAGGGGGGATCCTTTAATAACTTTTTAAAAGTAACTTCATACAAATCATTCCATTATTTTGAAGGAAAGCATGATCATATTTTTGTACATTTTGGAGAGATAAGGAGTATTTGCAATTTTTTTTAATGGATTCATAAGTGATTTTATAAAGTCATAAGATGCATATTTTGTATTTGGAGTGATAAGTGAAAGTCATTATTGTAATTCAAAGTAATTTTTTATTTTGAGAACGATTGAGTCAGTGCAGGTGATTTTTGAAGACAATTGGCTTCCAAAGTTTGCAAGTGTGACATTCTCATTGAGAAATTTCCACAACAAAGTTGTGACATTGAAAAATGATGTACTCTAGTAACTAATAAAATCATAATTTTTGTGGTGTTTGTGTCCTAGATCTGCCTGAAATTGAATAAGGGGATCTTAGGTACGTTGTGTGTAATGAATGCATGTGCATGACTTGTGTTCAAATTATCTCTGTGTATTATGCTTAAACAACTACACTCACACAAGCAAAATTAAGTATAAGAACGCTTAATCAAGTTTCTGTAATTAAGCTTCAGTACACAAACACAAAGTGTTACATCATCAACATGATAAGATGATCTTCCAAGCAAACACATTTCACATCATATAACAAAGCAATCAAGTTAAAGACACTACAAAAATCAAGCATTTAAAGCCAAGATGACATCCACATCATCAACACTCTTTGTATCACTTGCAAATACACATTTTTTAATTGAATTGTATTGGTGCATTCTCGGTTGTAACCGACACCCTAATTTGAATTGTTAAGGTGGATACATTAAGTAAAGTGAGTCTTTGACTGAGTCATCAATATTAAACTTGTCATTTGTCTCTTGGATGCATTTTCTATAGCGTTCAACACCCTTCCTTTCTTTAATCAACACATTCAGTAAGTACATTCAAGAAAGCACAAAGTGTCAGTAATCAATCAAGCAAGTTCAAGCAAGCCATATAACAAACAATCATCATCAAACAAGTGTATTCTATTCTTGAAGTGAACAATAAACCACAAAGCAAGAAAGCATGCCATTCAAACAAAAAAGCAGGTGAGCGTGTCATTTAAACAACAAAGCAAGCGAGCGTGTCAAAATCAAGTGTGAAAGTTGACAGCACGACATTTACAACAAGCGAGCCAGTGTGAAGTTGATTGAAGCATTCACAAAGTGTCAGTGAAGCATCCACTACTGCATTATTTCCAAGTATCTCAACCCCACACCTTAGCCCCTCCCAACCTACATCAATGGAAAACAAATATGCTCCTCTTGTTTTACCTGCCCAACTTCATGCTATGCTTGTAGATAATTAGAGTAAGATTTTCCTATTTGATGCTACTAGTCCGTACACTACCCAACATCATGTAAACAAGATGTATGAATTTTTTGAACTACATGAAACAGATGAAGTTGATGTCCAGATGAGACTCTTTTCCCAAACTTAGACTGATGATGTCAAGAAGTGGTTTAAAGCCTTTCCTACCAACCACATAGTAAACCTAGCGAATTTCCAAAGGTTGTTTATTGATAGGTGGGAAAAGAAAAAGAATCCCTTACAAATCCTTTCAGAATATAAGAATATTAAAAGAGGAGCTAATGAAATTGTTCAATATTACTACACTAGATTCAATAATATATATAATGCAATTCCAGTTAACCTTAGACCCCCACTTGACTTAGCGTTAATAAAATTCCCTAATAGTTTTGACATAGATATTGCATACCAACTTAGGGAAAGAAACCCCCCAACATTAGAAGAAATGCAAAGTGTAGATGTTAGCATAGAAGCTAATTTGTTAGCTAAAAGGGCTAGAGTTAGAAATGAAATGAGAGGAACTGCAAAGGATGAAACTTCACCATTTGACATTAAAATAGATAATTTAGCCAAAAGTATGGAAATTCTAATGGATAGAATAAGTAACATGGAAAGGAAACCCCAATGGGATAACCAACAAGCACCTCTAGTTAAGAACCCAAATATCAGAAACAACCAAAACATTAGGAAAAACAGACCAAATCATAACATAAGACCTGCTTTTCAAGAAAAAATTTTAGAGACATCCCATCGAGAAGATCCAGAGCAAGATACACAAATTAACCTAATGGGAATAAATGATGAGGACACTATCTTTGTAAACCAAGATGAGAAAGAACTGTATATGTTGCAGTAATTATCAGTACAGTCTGAGGAATCATTTGATTACAAATAAGGATATGACTCCGCCATCTTCAAAGTTCATAAACAGTATAACCTAAGAAGCAAAAAGAATGTTGATGTCCCTGAACAAACTAAGAGAACAACAAAAAATCAACCCAAGAAAATAAAAGAAGCCCCTATTTCAAAAATCCTCCAAATTCTCCCTAGGCAGAACCCAAATCCTTCTGGCCCCACAATTGTATACTTAACCTTTGATTAACCTTATATTGATCAACCATCCACTTCATTTCCACCTAAGGAACCAGTGGAAAAAGCTCAAAACATCAGATTTGAAAATCCACATAAGGAGATCCCCAATAAAGAAAAAGAATACAAGCCTACTCAAATCTCTGCTGTAGAAACTCAAAACCTTCAAACAGAAAAAGTCTCTTTCCCATTCAATTTGGGAACAGAGATAGCAAAGCTAAAGATTTCAGTTACTTTAACAAAACTAATCAAGAATGAAACTTATAAATCATAGATAAACTAGACCTTAAACATTGCTGAAAATGAGGATTCTGTTAACTTGTTTGGTGACCAACCAGAACTCATATTTGGTCCAGATGTTAATGGAAAACCATTAGAAGTAGGAGTTCCACCTTTTTACATTAGCCTTAGTATCCATGACAAAATTCTACACAATGCAATGTTGGATTCTGGGGCCTCCCACAATTTAATGCCCAAATCAGTAAATTGAGAAATTGAACCTAGACATTACAAGGCCTTACAAAGACTTATTCTCATTTGACTCCAGTCATGTAAAGTGTCTAGGATTGGTTAAAGACCTGTGTGTCACTTTAGTCCAATATCCTGCCAAAAGCATCCTTATGGATATTGTAGTTGCTGACATCCCACCAAATTATGGTATTTTGTTATCCATACCATGGGGAGCCAAAATTCAGGGATCTACTAGATATGTCATATGCAACAATCTTTGTTTTTGGACAACCTAAGAAACTATACTAAGAAACCTTAATGAAATATATAGTAAGTAGCCAAGATTGTCCTCAAAACTTTCCCATCTACTCCATACACTCAGATATCGATTCTTTTATCTTGTATAATGTTGATAAAACACAAGAAAAACTTTTAGACAATACTAATGCAAAACCAAAATAAATTGTAGTTTCTACACAAAATGAA
Organism: Pinus taeda; assembly: GCA_000404065.3. Lineage (NCBI taxonomy): Eukaryota > Viridiplantae > Streptophyta > Pinopsida > Pinales > Pinaceae > Pinus > Pinus taeda. The sequence continues at coordinate 10,021 of APFE030215641.1, forward strand.
ACTAACTAGACTACAAAACTATTCAATGAACAAGATGGTCAAATTGCTGTAAATGATAAAAACTTTGTTGCACCAGATAGAGAAAATTATGATCATGAGATATTATGGCATTTATAATTTGATGGATCAGTCTATAGGTTAGGAGCAGAAGCAAGAGTGTGGATATATAATTTGGAAAATAATTACTCAGAAGGCCATGCATATAGATTGAATTTTAAATGTACTAATAATATAGTCGATTATGAAGCATTAATTTTAGGTCTTAAGTTAGTTAGGAATCTAGGAGCTAAAAGAGTTTCTATCATGGGAGACTCTGATCTAATTGTAAAATAGATTGATGTTGTATATATGACAAAGGACCCTAGATTAAGTTGTTATAGGGAAACTATCATAGAAATACTTAACACTTTCCTAGAAACAAAGCTTGCAGTAATCCCTAGAAAACACAACATGCAAGCCCATAGTTTAGCAATGTTTGCCAACACTTATAAATTTCCCTTCCAATCTGACCATCAGTACACTGCTGAAGTTAAGTACAGACATGCAATTCTAGATAATTTGAAGAATTGGCAAATATTTTCTAATGATAAATAGATAAATAACTTTCTTCATTCAAAAGAAGAGTTTGTAAACAACAATATAGATACTAATATATCAATAGATCCTGACACTAAGGATAAGATAGAAATAATTGAGATAGAAGGTGATGAACTAGATAGACTCAACCCAACTAAATTTACCAAATCAGATGTAGATAACTTAGAGAAAATGGAGATTGATGAAATCATCAATGAAGAAACCGAAGTAATTAATCTCAAGGATAACTTCTTACCAAAGGGATTAACCCCTTTGGAAGATTTATTTGATTCAAATGATGTTCCTCAGAAACCTAAAATGGAACCATTAAGGTCTGATATAGAGGAATGCAATACAGGCATCGATGAAAATCCTAAACTGATCAAACTTTCGAAATCATTACCTCCAACTAAAAAGGTGAAATACATTGAGTTATTGAAATAATTTTGAGATTTCTTTGCTTGGAGATATGAGGACCTTAAATCCTATGACACCAACATCATCCAACACACAATTCCTATTAAATAAAGTCAAAATCATTTCAAACAAAAACCTATAAGGATCAATCCTGTCTTATTACCTATAATTGAAAAAGAAATTCAGAGGATGTATGATGCCAAAATAATTGCACCAATCAGATTTTCTGGTTGGGCCTCAAACTTGATGCCAACTAGAAAGAAAACTAGTGAGATGAGACTTTGTGTCAATCTCATAAACCTCAACAAAGTGCCATTAAAAGACAATTACCCTCTCCCCAAAATGGACCACATTTTATAGAGAGTAGTTGGATCAACTAGAATCTCATTATTGGATGGGTTTTCTAGTTACAATCAAATCTTGGTTCATCCAGATGACCAACCCAAAACTACCTTTACTACTCCTTGGGGAACATTTATGTATGTGAAAATGCATTTTGGGCTAATGAATGCAGGAGCTACTTTACAAAGGGCTATGGATATAGAGTTCGTAAAAGAAATTCATGATTTCCTTGTGATATATCTAGATGATATTACTGTATGTTCAAAACCTTACAATCAACATTTGGATCATCTAAGGCAAGTTTTTATTAAATGCAGGAAGTTTGGAATCTCCTTGAACCCTAAAAAGTCCTTGTTTGGGTTAGAAGTAGGAAATTTGTTAAGTCACATAATTTCAAAAGATGGTATAAGAATAGACCCTGCTAGAATAGAAGCCATCTCGCAAATAAGACACCCTAGGAACATTAGAGAGTTACAAGCTTTCTTAGGAAAAATTAATTTTCTTAGAAGATTTATATCTAATCTAGTAGAGTTAATTAGATCACTAAACAACATGCTGAAAAAGGACTCCACCATAAAATGGACTGTTGAGGCCAAAAAATCCTTTGAAGACATTAAGCTAGCCTTAACTAAAACACCTATATTAATCAGTCCTAAATTTGACATAGATTTTATTTTGTTTTCCTTTGCTTCTGAGCACACAATAACTATTTTTTTTATTACAGAAAAGTGACTAGGGCTATGAAAAACCCATTGATTTCTTTAGAAAAGCCCTGAGAGATTCCCCCTTCAAATATAACATAATGGAAAAATAGGCATTGGCTTTAGTCAAAGCTATTAATGATTTTAGGGTATACATCTCATATTCTCATATAGTAGCCTACGTTCCTAATTCAGTAGTTAAAGACATGCTAACTCAGGATGATCTAGATGGAAAGATGGGAAAGTGGATTGATACTATTTTAGAGTATGATATAGAAATAAAACCTACTAAGTTAATCAAGGGCCAAGGTTTAGCCAAGCTCATGACTAAATCAAAATGTTAGGCCTTGGATATAAACTTTATTGTAGTAATAGATAATGAAGAGGAGATGGCGACTCCACTAATAAACCAAGCCTTTCCTGAATCACCTTGGTATGCTTATATTATTTATGTTTTCCTGAATTTACAAACTCGTTCTAAATTATCTAGGACTAAAAGTAGGTTTATGAAGATGAAATCCTTAGGGTTTTGTATATTAGACAATTTTTCATTTTGGAGAGATCATGAAGGTATTCTTCTCAATTTCTTGTTAAAAGAAGAATCTGATAGAATTTTGGAAGAGTTTCATGCAAGTGAATGTGGAGGACACCTTTACTAGAAGACAACAGCATATAAAATCCTTAGAGTTGGTTTCTAATGGCCTACCTTGTTTGCTAGTGTCAAAAAATATGTGACCTCCATTCACAAATGCCAAATTTTTGAGGGGAAGAAAAAGCTCTTGCCTTTACCCCTCAAGCCAATCTATGCTGAAATACCTTTTCAACAATGGGCTTTAGACTTCATTGGTGAAATTCACCCACCCTCCTCTGCCCAACACAAATGGATCCTCACAACCACAGACTACTTCACAAAATGGATAGAGGCCATACCTTCAAGGCAAGCCAAAGATACCATTAGAATAATCTTCCTTGAAACCAATATTCTATCAAGATTTGGATGTCTAACTAAGCTCATTACTGATAATGCAACAACACTTAAATCCAAATGAATGATATATTTATGCAATAAATACCATATCACCCTCGGCCATTCCACAACATATTACCCTTAGGGTAATGGAATGGCGTAATGCTCAAACAAAATCCTAGTAAACATCATCAAGAAGTTACTAGAGGACAATAAGAAAACTTGGAATAAAAGGCTAGTCAATGCTTTAAGGGAAGACATATTGACTACTAAGAAATTAATTGGTACTTCTCCCTATCAACTAGTTTATGGAATGGAAGCTATCTTTTCATCCTCTTTAGGAGTACCAGTAATAAAGATACTTCAAGAATTGCAAGTTGAACCAAATAATATCCAAAGAAGAATCAACCAAAATGATTAATATACAAAAAACTAGAGAAGAGGTCTATGTCAGGTCTCAAGTTGTGTAGGAAAAGATTAAAAATATTTTAGATAAGAGAACCAAGGCTAAAGATTTCTACATTGGTGACAAAGTGCTCAAGTGGGATTCAAGGAGGGAAGACAAAGGCAAACATGGAAAATTTGATTTCCTATGGAAAGGTCCCTATGTCATTTATGCTTATAGAGGAAATAATGCTTTCTTCTTGAGAGAAATTGATAGTACAGATGTAGAAGGTGGGCCAATGAATGGTTGAATGCTAAAACATTACTTTGAAACTAGTTACTAATTTTCATTTCCCATTTGTACATATTCTATTTTCAAAAAGTATAGTTTGGATTGGATGGTGATCTTTGAATTTGAAGCATGAATAGAAGGCCCTAATCTTTAAAAGATTCTCTGTCATAAGTATCAATAATGCAGATTCACGAAAGGACACTTTACAAGGAAACATCAATAATAATTCAAAGGCTACTGATCTTTAGATTTCTTGACATTTCACAAGGAAATGTCATCCCCAAGTGGAGCCACTATTAGGTTCCTATACTAATAGGAGTCATAATTTTGAATGACTAAGGTTAAGCCTTGTAATATTGTACATACCTTTGCTTTCTGCAAATGTTTTCCATCTTAAAAAATTAAAAAATTTAAAGAGGGTACGTCCTAAAAGAAAATTCAAAGGACAAAAAGAATAAGAGAAGGTAAAAAAATGAGAATATATGAACCCAAAAAAACAAAAAGAGACCAAGAAAGTGTGAAAGTTTAATTGCCACTACTCTTTAATTTTAAGCATAATAATGATTGTATGCAGCTTATTATTCATGCCACAATCCATGGTAATCAAATAGTTTAATCTTGGTTATTTCATGCCTTGAATTTTATGTTTTTAGTTAGAGAATAAAATTTGACCAAACAGTTTAATCTTGGAAGATCAATAGATAGGTAGAGAAATGAAAGGAGATCATAAGCTTAATTTGAGCCCTTGGATGATATAAGGTTAGAAATAGATTGTTTGTTTTATAAAAGAAAAAATAAGATAAGGGTTTGCCAGCGTAAATGCACCCAAAGAAAAGAAGAAAACATGTTAGGGTAAGAAATGGGTAAGTAGAAGAAAGGTTGTTGAACTACAAAGTTGATTGCATAAAAACACATGCATGAGGCTTGGACACATATTTCAATATGTATGAACAACTATGGAAGCAAAAGAAAAGGTTTACAAGTTAACATGATTAACTCCCCCTCATTCACTTTTCCCCTTACTTACTAATTTCCTATCTACAAGTATGTTCTAGTACTTTAAATCCTTCAAGTTAAAGAGGAAATTTTGGTGGGACTGGACCCTTGGCTTAATGGCTTTTGGACATCAAGTGCTAGAATACCCTTGATAAAATCCATTACCCCTTCATTACCCCAATAAAACCCCTTTTTCCTAAGGTTAAACACCATTTACCTAAGAAAAGTGAAAATCTCCATGTAAATCCTATTTCTCCCAAAAAACCCACAAAAAACATTTTATCTTAACCATAAAGCATATGCACAAATATTACACTTTACATTATGCTTAGGGGGATATCCACTCCACCCATCACATTTCATATTAATTCTTAATTTTATTATATAAATCCCTGATAAAACCTTTTCCCGTATATTAATTAAATCCCCTATGTAAATGCGCCCAACCCTTAGTTTTAATAAAAACTATACATTTACCCCTTATCTCAAAAAAATAAACAAATTCCTTCATTAACCTTAAATAGTCCCAACCTGTTGTGTTTAAAGTTTTGCCCCCCCACAAACCTCAGTTCATTTCATCTGTGCTATTTCACCACCTGATTATCGTCCAATCATCTGCGCCCAAATTCAACGATGCATAGCCATATTGGCTCACTCGACATCTGACCTTTACCTTAAGTTAAGTTAAACCTTCATTAATCCCCATCTGATCATTTTAAACCCGTGATTAAGTATTAAATAATCACAATCCATCGAGGATTAAAGCTCTGGGCCCCCCCTAAGCCCATGCTTTTATCAATCGTGCACCTCCCTCACTCAATTTCCATCTGATCAACATCCCCCTCATCCAAAGGATCACAGCCATATCGGTCGTGCCCAATGGCCGATCAATACCTGCCCGATAAAAAGGTTTTCCTTGGCCCCCAGAAGGTTACTTCTCAATCACTGGAGTAGATCGAAAGACCCCTCCTAAATACTGCCTTCGCCTCATAAGTAGTGCGACATCCTGGGAAAATACGTCCCCTCCAACCCGATAAACCACCTACCATTCATGAATATGAATTTCCACGCCAAATTTAAAAAGTTGCTTGTTAAACCTTGAAAACCTCGTTTTCATTGGTTTCTCCCATTTCATAGTAAAACCATTAAACCCTTCAGCACCACCTTGAACCTCTGCAACACAAATTGACCTCCAATTGCTTTCAAATCATTTCCACAACTCCTTCCCTAGACATCCTTGTGCAAAAAAGCCATCAATTTCCTTTCGTGCCGACCTGTGTTATATTAATAATTGCAGAGTTTTGTAGGCAATTAGCAGAAGACCAGAGCTTGGATAAACAGTTTTGATACTAGTCGCAAAACTTCTTTACTCCAAGACTCGATAAGAAACCTATTCAAAAACCTTCATTCAGAAGAAGAAAATAATTACACACAAACAGAGCAGAAATCATTCACATAGAGACATTGACTTTCAAAATAGAGAAACCAGATAGAGTATATTGTTAGAAGCCAAACAGATAAAACATAAAGAAACTTGACAATTATACTCTACCAGATGCTGATATACATACAAACTGAATAATTTGCTATTGAAACACATAGTAAAAGGTTAAAATGTACAGTAAAAGAGAAAAAGGTAGTAAAGGATAAAGATAGGTCATCAAGGTGAAAGAGTATCAGTGTCAAAAAGTATCACATGAAATCCTGAAGTAAATGAAGCCTCCAGCGTCAAAAATCCAAACAAAAAAGAGCATAAAGGGATAAAACCAAACCATAAAGGCCAACAGTATCATAATAAATGGGACAGCATGAAAGTATTTCAAAAGTTGTCTCTATCTTCTTGCAATAAGATATTTTCATTTCCCAGATTAAATCTCAAGCTAGTTTGAGATATTTTGTAATAAAACTTTTGTATAAATACTTCATAATTTGAAGTATGTAGTGTGGATTCTTAGACATTTCTATAGACTTCTTGATCAAAAGACTGTGAAACTATCAGATCATTGACTGAGCCAGCAAGCTAGATTGATGAATAAAGATCAGATATTTCAAAGGATTCATGTATTGTGTAAAGTGTAGACAAGTATTTTCTCATGTTGTTGTTATCTTTCTTAAAGTTTTTCCACAATCTTTAATGTATATCTGAATCTGAATGTTATAACTGGATTATTATCTCAAAATTTGTTTAATTACACTATGTTTTAACAGTTAGGCATATAAACATTTTCTACTGATATATAAGTTAAGGAATTCTTAATTGCTCCTTAGTTTAGGTGGCTTCTTTATAATATATAGAAAAGGATTCTTAATTTCCCCTTTTCTTTTATTATCCTCTATTCCTCGTTTAAATCCCAGTTTGAGAATTCTTAATTGCTCTCTCACCCTGGTTAAGACTGTTTCACCCCCCTGCCCCAAAGACCTGCACTTTACTCTGCTAGCTTGCCCTTTGAACATTTCCTTTAGTGAGTTGATCCAGTTCTATTTCCCTTCTATTGACTCCATAACCCAATGGTCTGAAGATATCATTCTATCCATCTGCTTTAAGGATCCCACTACCCAATCTTCAATACAAATCAAAAACCCCCTGAACATTTAGAACTAGTTGTTGGCTTGTTGGGCCCTGACCCAGGTTTGAAAGTGATTTAGCCAAAGAAGTCACAAAAATACTGGCCCTTTTGGCAATAGTCTGCGGTGTGCAGACTGAGGTCTCACCCGAGGTAGTATGGGAGGGTACTGGAACTAGATTTTGGGACCCTAGGGATGTGTTGATGAAGTCTGGGAAGTTTGCAAACCGAAACTGTGCGCTTGCACTGCTCTGTGCAGTTGTCTGACCTTCGCGTAGCTCTGTGGAGAGTTTGAAAAGGTGCGATATAGATCCTTTAACCTTACTTCATTATTATTATAGATCTTAACTTAATTCTGTGGGCCCAATATTCTTACCAATCATTCAACGTTCATAACAAGTGCACACAATCATAAACTATAAGGAGATTCATAAACATATAAGAGAAGCATAAACATATAGATCTACAAATAGATGCACAATATTTCATAATCAACTTAGCTTTTATTAAATTTTTGTTCCATTACAATCCCAACTCCATCATGCACACTTAACTGCAAGGGTCCGCGTACACAACTACGGACTCTACCAAGCCTCTCTGCACACAGCTGCAAAGCCTCTTCCTACTCCTACAACATAAGACTTGGACTTACAGACTCAGAGCAAATATCACATTCAAAAACCTATATCACTTGAGATCAATACTCAAAAAACTTCTTCTACACTTAGAACCTCACTCTATTTATACATTTCCATGGTTCGCGGACCATGGGTAGGCCAACCCATTCTATATTAAATTACAATATTTTAGGGTGGACAACCCTAGATTTTCATGCTCCGTGCCAACATTTCATGGGGTCTTACATTAATTTTGACCAAAATTTGGGCTACCAGCCCCAAAAATCCACTATGGGGGGATTTCTTACCCAATAAACCCCCAACTCAATCATCTTGACTCATCCCAAGTCACTCAGCTGGTGCAGTGATCTTTGCTCAGAGTCCATCCAACAACTTCTCTGCTTCATAGATGTCTGCCACACATTCCTCAACTATCCATTGTATCAATTGTGCATGACTCTCTGATGCATTGTTGTTAGAGGTACCCTCTTGCCTTTGCACATATGTATCATGCATCTGGGCCAACTTCCCCTTGATCAAGGTAGTTATTGTGAACGATTCCTCGAGCCAAGGCTAGATGCACTCCTTAAGAACTTCTTCTTTCTGGCACGAGGTGTCCACCTGTGCCTTTAGAACTTGGGCCTCCCTCATCTTGGCCAACCACTAAGTAAGGGAAACCATCTATGTGATCCCACGAATAGTGTCATAAGCCTACTAGAATTCCCGCGCTTTTGTTTCTAACTACTGTAGCGTTGGGCCCTCATCTAGTGAAGTGAACATGAAGAGGGACTGATCCAATAATCCCATGCAGTCCTGTACAATGTGCTATATAACTTCCAACCCCAATTGAATAGTGTGGTGGCACTGCTCTCTGACTTTCGATGGTGTAGAGGGTTGCGCCTTCAGTCGCAGCTCCGCAATCTGCACGTTCAGTTCCAATTGAACCTTTGTGGCCTCCTCCTAGGTCTTGTGGACTCCAGTTTCCAGTTGGTGAATCTTTTTCGTGGTGGGGAGTGTCACCGTCATGACCAACTCCAGTATGCTACTACAGGCCTCCTCCACAGCCTGTTCTAATCCCCGGTTTTGTGTGACCAGGTTGTCACGCTATAGGTTGAGCTATTCTAAATTTGTCATCTACTCGCATAAGACTTGGAGAGCATGATCCTCCCTGGCATGAAGCTCAGTAGTTACCCCTTCCTATAGCTGGTATAGGGCTTCTCTAGGATGGCGGTCAAATTCAACCCCCAACCCCTCATGTCACCTTCAACTTCTGCTAAGATGGCATCGTTTGGTAACACCAAAGTGTTCATTGTGTGGGTGTGCAACATATGCTCAGCTTCAGATGCACCTTCCACAAGGTGTAGTGTCATCACTCCTGGGGGTCGCACCTGTAATGCCTGCAACTGCACTCTAAGCGCCCCCAACAAATTTTTTTGCTTCATCATTAATTCTTCAAGAGCATCCTTGGTGACATTGCGAACTGGTTTTCCACTGTTAGGAAGGGCTCCCTCAGAGGTATTTTTTGTTTATGTCTTCTTTCGTGTGGTTGGCTTCTCCTGGACACGTGACCTCCTGACTTGGGTCGGTTTTGTTGTGTGTTCCTTTGTCTCAGCTTCCTCCTGGATGTCCTACTCCGTGGACATGTCCTGACCTTCCTCGGTCTCTTTGGTGGGCACGGTTGTGGTTTCCGCCATCTGCACTGTCACTGCTGCCTCACCTACCTTCCACTGCATGGCCACTTCATGTTCCTAGAAATTTCTCTCTACCCGCTTCGTGATGTGCAGCTTGGTTTCCTACTTTTGCTGTTGTGTGATGATCTTTTCTAGCTCTGCCAAGTCCGTAGTGCACCACTCCAAATACCATGCCACCATTACATTGAAAATTGCATCATCCATTGTAATGAACGGAAGCTTCACCCACATTCATGCTGGATCTTTTCACTGACGGATATACAAATTATGCATATCCGCCTTCAATTCTACCACATTTTGCAAGCTGTTTTATATTGTGGGGGGACAAGTACGGCCTATGGTTGATCCAAGTTTGGATGCCCGCCTCCACAAACACCCAAAAAACCTTGATCTCATGAACCCTCGTCATGTCTTTCATTGCCCAGAGCAAGGTGTACCTCACGGATTCAGGTAATTTCCTCTCAATGGTGGGAAACTGGCTGTCCGCCGATAGCTCCTCCATGACAAACAAAATGGATAAGAGAAACCATGCATACTGGAAAGTATTATCCTGCTCTTGGGCCTCCCAACAATTTATCAAAAACTCATCGTAGAGAAACTACACCTAGTTGAACTGGACCCCCTCTGCACACTGCTCTGCCAATGTGATTACAGATGCTGGCACCTCATTTGTGCAACATTTTCTCATAAGTTTGCTAGCCAGTAGCTGGGTGGCTATGCACACCCCTTTTTCCTTGATGCTCGCTATCACATACCCTTGCTTCCTCTTCTCCAGCTTATATTTGGGCTTCATAGCTTCTATGAGGGCCAAGTTGCTGCTCTTTCCTACCATGGCTGCGAGATTGTTTCCTTTGATTGGCAGCCGAGAAATTTGGTGAAATAAATTAGCGATGATGGGAATTGGCTCCTCCAACCAGAGATAACCATCATGTACTAGACACAGGAGCTACTTGATGACAAAAATTGTGATGGGCACATGGTGGTAGTGGGGTATCCACCGAATATGTAGTAACCTGGCCTTCTCCACACCGTGTAACCATTTCTACTGTAATAATTGCTCCAGGGCCAGCTGTGGGAACTTCTTGCTATCTTTGAGGTCCTAGCCTTTGAACTTTATATTAGGTTCCTGTCCCAGTAGCGAGCCATCAATCCTTAGTTCATCTGGAAGAAGTGGGGCCTACAGTGCACTCTTCGTGGCCTCCAGGTCATTCGGTATCTTGGCTATCCCTTTCCATGGGGGGATGTAGGGGGTAACTTTATTGCCGAGGGTACTTGGGAAACATTCTCCACCTCATCATCCTATGCTTCAATTTGGGCGATCAGGGCTTGCAAATATTCCTCCTCTTCTTTTGTTTCCATGGTAGCAGCTTTTCCCTTCTCTGCCATTGACAATTTACTAGACTATGGGTTCCGTGGTGATCCCCAGATTGGCCCCATTGTTTGCTTGTCTTTCTATGGTCGTGGCATGCGGGGGGACTTTGGAACCTCTGGCATAGATGCTACATCTCCAGGCTCCTCTTGGGTCATACAGGGCTCTAAGTAACTTTCGCAAATCGCACTCTAGCTCTCACAACCGTCATTGTTTCTTCACTGGATCCTTTCGGTTGTGTACTCACAGGTGACAAGGTAGCTTTGTGCTCAATGCTATGTACTGGCTCAAATCTTAAACAACCAAGTGTTGCCTCGAGGATACCCCAAGGGATTTTATAGTAGCATTTGAATTTGAATTCGACCATTCCCTCCACTTCTGAGTCATTAATACCTTCTTGGTGGTAGATCGTCCTGAATCTAGCCATTAATTCATGTCTTAATGGCATGCCTCCCGCTTCTTTCTTCCTTAAATTGGACCTCTTGTCATGAATAGTCTCATCAATGGTCACCTCTCATCCTACCTGCATAGTAGCATAGCCCCTTTCATGTGACCGCAACCTCTGTGACCTATTGGCCCTACGTGGAACCTCCTTCCCGCACAGTACTGCTACAGACTCATTTATAGTCCCGCACCTTCTCTCAACTACTTGGAGCACTGAGACTATGCTTCCTATAGATACTCAGGTGGTCACACCCCTTGTGTGAGGCTTCATTTTTCCTACTTGCCCAAGCGATGGGCACCCTTCAAATACCCTTACATTCGATAGTGTATTGCATTCTTCTTTGTATGGTACGTTCCCCTGCTTAGTAAGGTGCAGTTGTAGCCATGGTAGCAGGGTCGAAAATTCTTCTAATGCAGTAGTAGGGATAGCTAGACTTAGTCCCATCATGCTTAGTTTCTCGTGGCCTGCTTACGCAACTTCATTTTTCAGTTTGCTGATTTCCTCGTCCAATGTCACGCTTTTCTTCCTCAGCCATGCCCAATCTTCAACAAGTTCGTGGAGTTTCAAGCCCCCTTGCCAAATGGCTTCCTGTAACTACCTAATTACTTTACCCATGTCCTTGCGTCTTTTCCCAACTGTGGGAGCTATGATCTGAGGATTCTTCTTTGCTCTCTTGGTTTCATCTCTTCGTGTCAGTGTTGGGGTCATTTCCAAACTCTGGTTTTTTCTTATGGTCCTATAGGCCCATCGAATCATTGGTATACATAGTTCCTAGTCATTTCATCTTGCCTGATGAGCTCTGTTCACGACTGCGCATAATGTTTTGAATGCTCCGTCGCGGACTATTTGTGGAGTGTGTCACCTTCCCTGTTGCCACGTCGGGTTTTGATTTTCGATCCTTAGTCCGTGAGGTGCTTGCACAGCATACGTCTGCACTCATCGACACAAGTGGGCACACAAACTGCTTTGTCTTGGCTGCCCAGCTCGCATTCGTTGCTGGGGACTTCCAAACCATAAGTGCATCCATATTCTGCATTCGCGCCAATTCCCCATATTTTTCTGATGTGCATTCCACCATCATGTGGGTGTCGCGTGCAACACCCATTCCAGCACACTGTATTGTTACTGGTCTGGTACAGTACTTTCCAATTTGTCTAAGAATTCCTCTACTCTTGCTACCCCATCATATGTTGGTAGTTCCCTTGCTTCGTTCTTGACACATCACAGTGATCTAATCATCATGTTGCAATTCAGCTGTATCACTTTGTGTAACCAATTTTGCTAGTGTTCTATCTCTTCATCTGAATCCAAAGTACAAGAACTATCATGCTCCCATTAGATTCTCCCATCTGCGGTCAGGTTTACCTAATCCTGGTCTTTCACTGTTATCTATTAAATGAAATTTGGCTCATCGCCGCTGTCATGGTCGCACACAGGTTCAATGTAGTGCACTCCTTCGGCTGGATCTAATGGAACTACTATGCGTAGAAACTTTTTCCCGAATATCATCTTCCACTTCTTCAGGTTGATGACTCCATTCATATCAGTGGCCCATTCTATTCCTAGCAATGCGGGGTAAGGGTTGCTGTCATCCACAATCTCTATTACCTCAAAGTTGATCTGTGTGCTTGCGGCTTCTATATCCATAGTTACCCCTTGCAATCTTCCCATGGGCAAGATCTTTTGTTGGTTCAACATCCGTAATTGAATAGGGGACCACTGTAATGTAGGCCTGCCTATGCGTTCCCATGTCTAGTTTGGTAACACATTCACGTCCGAACCCAAGTCTAGGATTAGCTGATCCATTTCATATTTGCCAATCTGTGCCATTAATCTCATTTCCCTCCTGGTGTGTAATGTATGCTTTCTTTGTTTTCAGACTACGCGTGGTTCACCTGACCCTGTGCACCTAGTTATCAGCTCCTGTAGTCCTTTAACTACCTTATTATTACGTAATAGTTTCATGCATGTCTCTATAAAGGTAGTAAGCATAGAAGGATCCATTATTGGCTTTGGTTGATCCTTACTACTTGAAGTAGAGCCCTCTGTGATGCTCTCCTTAGCTTCCATAAGCATCTCCTTTGCGCGTTCCAAGTCAAACTCAAGTTCCTCTGTAGGAGCCTTGAGAACCCATGTGTCTTCCTTGGGTTGCTTCCCCTTGTCTTCCCTTGTGGTCGCACTACTTTTGAGCACCATCTTCACATTGGGATCTTCTTCACATGGTTCAAACCTCATTGTTTTGATATTCTGAGTTGGAGTAAGCTGTAGTACCCCTTTCTCATGCATTTGCATGATCCACGTAGGACAATCTACTACTTCATGATTGAATTGAGCACAGTATGAACAAGATAGTCTCGTCGGGTTGGTACAATCACGAGCGTAGTGCCCTAGTCCTCCATTCCTGGCCCCATTCCTCTGTGTCCTTGACTTCGCCCTTGAAATCCGTTGCACACCATCCTTGTAGTTGGGTTAAGGCCTCGCATTTCCATCTGCATTCTATAGGCGGGAGTCTACTCCATCATTAACACGTAGCTATGACAAGTACGCTTGTCGTGGCCCACCGATCTACAAAAATTGCAAAGATGCTAGGGACTCTGTGTATACTTCTGTAACAAATGACAGTTGTCCGTTGTGTGCTTTCCTCCCAACTGACAGATTGCGCACCAGAGCATGGGTGTCGTACTTGGCCCTACCTATGCCTCTGGTCTCAATGGCATTGGTTCCCCTCCTACCAAGTAGTTCATGAATACTGGACAGTGGTCTTTATCATGGCCCTAGCCTTTACATTTTATGCACCACACTTCTTCCCGTGCCTCTAGTCGGGGTGCCCTATCCTACTTCAAGCTCTGCATTTCCAGGAAGAGATTCTAAAGCTACACGTGGATCTATTGAACTCCCAATATTGGATCTTGTATCAGTTTTTCGTGCAACCTTATTGCCATTTCCAGTGCTTCTGCTTGGGTTGAAATCTTTTACTGTGATAACATTGTCCTCAGGTGTGGTGTTAAAGATGCCACAAACCACGCACGATGTTGCACATCTGTTAGTGTCATATTAGCCTCGTGGATCATATTCTTTAGTCTCTAATCCAGATCCTACGGGGTCTTGCTGAGAATCATCATGATCTCTTTAAATCTGATGATTGATTGTGTCTCTAATTTAGGCCAGCTAAATTCGCTATTCAACGCATCTTGGATCTCCGCTCTTCCTACATTTGGGTGATCCTTCGAGTGCTTGATATACCATGTCAGCGCGCAATCCTACAACTCGCTTACCATTGTGGCCTTCTTAATGTTGCCATCCATGACGCTTTGTGCTTCCCACACTGCTCTTACCACGAACTAGAACTGGTCCGGATCCTCATTTCCTACTCCTCTGAATACGAGTAGCTTGATCGCGCTCACCATGCTGAACCATGGGGGTGGTGGAGGTCGGCTGGGTGAAGCTGGAGGTGAAGGAGGTGAAGTGGGTGATGGTGTAAGTGGAGGTGATAACTATGGAATGTACTGTCTTATCAAATTTACCGCACTTCTCGGAGAAACTCGAGCACACTCTTCCTTGCCCTCTCGCGGAGGTAAAATTAGGGGACTATTTCCTAATCCTTCGATACCTTTGTAGATATTTCTGTTTCGCGTCATTCTAATCATTAATGTATTCATATAACTCGCTATTCACATAACAACATCTTAATCCAAGTATTCAGGGATTTAATGTACCTACCTCTCGGTCCCTTGAGAAAACATCATTCTACTTCACTTTAGCTCACAATTGTGTCTATCATGAACTCAATGATAAATCCCCCTATTATCCAGTCAAGCCAATGGTCCATGGCCTACACAAAATTATCTTCTGATGCATCTAGCCTGTGCATTAACTCCAGAGTCCACACTATCGGTTGATCAAGCTTATACCTTCCCTGGTTGTTGGCTAACCTCGCAATCCAATCATACAGATCTTAAAAGAAGGATGCAAAGAAGATCTCATGGATTTTTGTGTATACGTAGTGATCCAACCACCTCTTCTCAAATATCTACGAAGTTATGTTTTCCTGTGTCATGAATTCGTGAAGCTTCTGATTTAGCCAAACAAATCCTGAAACTGCTGGCCCTTTTAGCAATAGTCCGCGGTGCGCGGACTGAGGTCTCACTCAAGGTAGTATGGGAGGGTGCTGGAACTAGGTTTCCGCAGAAGTCTAGGAAGTTTGTGAATTGATCCTGTGCACTTGCACTACTCCGCACAGCTATCTGACCTTCATGTAGCTCTGTGGAGAGCACGAAGAGGTGCAGTCTAGATCCTTTAACCTTACTTCATTATTATTATAGATCTTAACTTAATTCTGTGGGCCCAATATTCTTACCAATCATTCAACGTTCATAACAAGTGCACGCAATCATAAACTGTAAGGAGATGCATAAACATATAATAGAATCATAAACATACAGATCTATGAATAGATTCACAATATTTCATAATCAACTTAGCTTTTATTAAACTTCTGTTCCATTACAATCCAAATTTTGGGTCCATGAACATAGTTGCAGACTGTACCAGGCCTTTGTGTGCACAATTGTAGAGCCTCTTCCTACCCCTACAACCCAATACTTGGACTTAAATTCTCAAAGCGAATATTGCATTCAAAAAACCACATCACTTGAGATCAATACTCAAAAACCTTCTTCTACACTTAGAGCCTTGCTCTATTTATACATTCCCATGGTCTGTGGACCATGGGTATTGTTAGCCTCCTGCTGCAGCAGGTTACTCATATTTCATGATTGACATTTTTACAGGCCAAATATGTCATACTTTGCATGCTGCAATGCTCCATATTTGCTAAACAGTCACCAAGGAAAGAAGGCTACTCAAAGTTCATCTACTGCATTCCAATTTTGAAGAGTCATTCCAGTTTTGTACAATTCTCAGCTAAGGTTTCAATTTCCTGTTTTAGAATATAGAGAATGAAAATTTGTCCAAATAGCGTAATCTTGGCAGATTCTTAGATAGGTAGAGAAACAAAGGAGCCCAACTGCTTAATCTGGGCCCTTGGAAGAAATAAGGGTAGTTTGTAGATAGGAAGGCATAAAAAGAAAAAATTGAAATGCTGGGTCTACAAGTCTAAATGCACCCAAA
>APFE030215643.1:550-13806 GCA_000404065.3 Pinus taeda
ACCACTAGGCCCCGGACCCACAGCCGAGGGGATCGGCCCCCCAAAACCCACCGGGGGGACAAGTCCCCCCCACCCCCCTGCGTGGAGGGGTGTACAAACTTATTGGGGTATACATTCGGCTGAAACAAATACCTCTGAACCATCATGCTCCACACACAACAATATGCTTCCTGGTAAAGTTCTAATAGAGTCGTTGAGCTAGGTTCATGTCGAACAACGTTTCCTCCCATAGTTACTGGTTCAGTAAAATGCAGAGTACAGAGCCGAGTTACCGCAGCCAAAACAGAGTAAGATGTTGCAAATGAGATTATGACACAATAAGACAGAGACGAGGTGACGAGACACGGCCGTGGAAAAAGAACGACAGTGATTAGCATATCATGGAATGATTGCAATATTTTGGTATTCCCCCCAACTATGGCTAAAATGATAAGTTTGAATGTACGGTGATTTCGGTAATCATATCGGGATCTTCTCATTAACTATAGTTTAATATTTACACATAAACACGCATACCTTCACGTTTTACATTTGATTGTTGTGTTGAAAATATAATCTTGTCGTTAATAGATCCACCGATGGTCATGAAAAAGGGTTTATAAAGTATGAGGGTATTTATACGAAAGGTTTTCTATATTCATGGGAGGTGATAGTGAAGGAACACAATTATCAAGATGAATGGCTAATTCCCTCAATGAAAAGTGATATGTATCAATCGTTTTTGAGAGAAAGTAATGCCTCAATCTCGGGAAAAATGGCAAAATTGATGCTTCTTAGGGAAGGATGGAAAATATTGGTGTTTCATTAATGGAGAAAATGGGGAAAAATTGGTGTTTCAGCAATGGGAATAATGGTGTTTCAACAATGGGAAAAATGGTGTTTCAGCAACGAAGAAAATGGGAAGATGTTGCTGAAGGGTGTTGAGAGGGAACGGATTATGATTTGAAGTGAAATGGCAATGTTTCCCAAGCCAAAGCCTGATCCTTCTTGTATTGAAATTGTTCTTCTCAGCTAGCCTCCGAATCTAAGATCTGCAAAATAGTTAATTGTAACATGGCAAACCTTGACAGGGATTATTAGTTAAGAAATCTAATATAATAAAGATATATAAATAGAAAACCTAAGTGCAATGAGGGGTAGCAGACTACCCCAGAAAGACATAATGTGTATCTGTCATGCAAGTGGCCTTGAAATCCTCTTTAGAAATAGGTTGTTGATACAAACAGAGCCAATACCCATTCACTAACAATGGTGTTCTAGAATCATCTATTGTTAGGAGCCTGACTGTTCCATTTGGGAAAACAGTATCTACTTCATAAGGTCCTAACCACCTTGTTCTTAGTTTTCCTTGAAAATTTTCAAAACGGGAGTCATACAATAGAGCCCAATTACCTTTTTGAAACTGCTTATGCTTAATGGTTTTATCATGCCACCTGGTTCTTTGTTGTTGTATCATAGTTGTTTGATGGATGGCATCCAACCTCAATTCCTGAAGCTGCTGCAACCTAGCTTTCTGTGCATAAGTCAAGTCAAGGTTAACAGCTAAAGCAGTTCTTAAGGTTTTAATTTCAAATTCCACAGGAAAAGCAACACTTTTACCATAAACTAATTCATAAGGCAAAAAACCTGTAGTGTTCCTCCAAGTAGTTCTATAAGCCCATAATGCTTCAGGTAACCTTTGAAACTAGTCCCTTCTATTCTCTTTTACCGTCATTGTTAAAATGGCTTCTATGAATTTATCCGTACTTTCCACCTGCCCATTGGCTTCGGGGTGATAAGGTGTAGTCATTTTATGATTAATATGATATTTTTGAAGTGTATCTTTAAAGCCATGAGAGTTTAAAGGAGGTCCTTCATCTGTGACTAGTTCTCTAGGCAATCCAAACCTAACAAAGATTTCTTCAAATAGAAAGGTTAAAATAGATTCTTCAATAGCTCTAGTGAGTTCCTTAGCTTCCACCCATTTAGTCATATAATCTGTGCAAACCAGTATATAAACTCTTTGATTGGATGGAGGGTTGATGGGTCCTATGAAATATAGAGCCCATATTTCAAAAGGTTCAAGTATTACCTAGGGGTTCAGTGGAATTTCATCTCTATGATTAGGCTGGCCCATTCTCTGACAGCTATCGCAGGCCCTGACATACTTCTTTGCATCCTTGAAAAGTGAGGGCCAATAATAACCCATTCTAAGAACCTTATGTGCTATTCTTTTATCAGAAAAATGCCCTCCACAAGGGCCATCATGACAAGCCTTCAATATATCATAAACCTCATCTTCTCTAATGCATCTCCGAATTTCTTGATCAAGTCCTGTGTGAAAAAGACACCCACTTATCCAGTTGTACCGAGCACTTTGTTGAATGATCTTTCTTTTCTCTCTAT
Source organism: Pinus taeda (assembly GCA_000404065.3). NCBI lineage: Eukaryota > Viridiplantae > Streptophyta > Pinopsida > Pinales > Pinaceae > Pinus > Pinus taeda. Next base: position 2,936 of record APFE030215643.1, read on the forward strand.
GTGACATGTGTGATGGTAGCTTCCCTGCAACTAAATAATTGGCAATGTCTGCATACCGAGGTGAGTGAGCAGATACTGCAAATAAGTAATTCATCAAGAAAGAAATCATCTACTGGAGTATTATCATCAGTTTTTATCCGAGAAAGGAAATCAACAACTACATTTTCTTTACCTGGTCGATCTACAATTGTAATATCAAATTCTTGTAGTAAAAATAACCATCTGGTAACTTGATCATTTGTGACCAATTTATTCATTAAATACTTAATGGCCGAGTGATCAATATGAACAAAAGTAGGGTAACCAGTAATATAATGTCGAAACTTGTTAATAGCATAAATGACTGCTAAAAAATCATTTTCGGTAACTGTGTAATCAAGTTCAGCAGAGGTCATATTTTTACTAATGAAATAGAAAGCATAAGGAAGATTTTTTTCTTCTTGACCCAAGACAACTCCAATTGCATTTCCTGAAGCATCAAAGGATATATGAAAGGGCAGTGCCCAATCAGGTCCTCTTAAAATAGGAGCTGTAGACAACTGATGCTTAAGTTCATTAAATGCTTTTTGGCAATCATCAGTCCACTTGAATTCAACATTTTTCATAAGTAACACAAACAAGGGAGAAGCTATTTTAGAGAAATCCTTGATAAATCTTCTATAATATCTAGCATGTCCTAAAAAACTTCTTACATCAGTTTGTGTTTTGGGGATAGGAAGAGTCTCAATTACCTGCACTTTAGTTGGATCAACTTGAATTCTTAGGAATGATATGAAGTTTCCCAATACAATTCCTTGATTCATCATCATATGACATTTTTCAGTACTTAAGGCAAGATGGGCTTCTATACATCGTTTAAGTACTTTCTCAAGGTTTTGTAATGCATCTTCAAAAGTCACACCATAAGGAGTAAAGTCATCCATAAATATCTCCAAAGAGTCATTAAGCATATCAAAGAAAATTCCTATCATTGCTCTTTGAAATGTTGTTGGAGCATTACATAGCCCAAATGGAAGAACTCTATAGGAAAAAGTTCCCCATGGACTAGTAAAAGTGGCCTTGTCATGGTCCTGGGGTGCAATTTTGATTTGGTTATATCCACTAAAACCATCTAAAAAGGAAAAGAATCTCTTTCCTGACAAACTGTCTAGCACCTTATCAATAAATGGTCAGGGGAAATGATCATTTTGAGTGGCTTTATTTAGAGCTCTATAATCCATGCACACTCTCCATTTCCCATTTTTCTTAGGTACTATCTCTAATGGAGAAACCCATTCACTGTTAGATATAGGGTATATAGACCCTGCATTAAACGATTTTTGAAGTTCTTCTTTAACAATTCCCCTTAAATTGGGGTTCATTCATCAATGGGGTTGACAGACTGGGCGAGACCCCTCTATGATATAAATACAATGAGTACATAATTCAAGAGAGATTCCCTTCATATCTGTGTAGTCCCATGTGAATGCTTCCTTATTTTCACGAAGTAACTTCATTAACTGTTGTGTTTTAGCATCTGTTAAGTTAGGGTTTATATTCAATGTTTTGCCAGGCTCAATTTCTACTGTTATGCTCTTGGAGGAGATATCAGTTGATGTTTGAGATAAATTTTCAGATTTAAGGTTTTACTGTGATTCAGGTTCCAAAATTGCAGTCAATTGATCATGTGTTTTAGAGTTAACCGAAGAAGGTTTGGAAATAAAATTACTAATTAGCTCATCCTCGGTTGTATCTTTAAAAGTTAAGGCTTGTCCAATAGTTAAAATGGGTTGGGTATCATCATCCTCATAGTCTAACCATACAGAGTTATCATTGTTAATAATAGGTGTAGCATGAGGGTAAAGAGTGAGCTGCTTAGTTTCACATCCATTAGAAATTGTCATTGAACCTGATCTACAGCTGATGAAGGCATCTGATGTAGCTAGCCAGGGTCTCCCCAAAATCAATGGATGTCCCCCCAACTTTGTTTTAGTCTGTAATACAACAAAATCAGTTGGGTAGTTCCAAGATTCGACTGAAATTATCAGGTCTTCAATAACCCCTTCTGGTTTGATTGTGGAACGGTCAGCTAGTTCTAGAATGGTTGGGGTCTCTCTAATTACATTCTTCAACTGTAATAACTGTGCAGTTTCAAGGGTCATAATGTTTATAGTAGCACCTAAATCTACCAGAACTCTAGAAACAAAAGCTTTTCCAACCTGTACTGTAACTGTAGGATAACCAGGGTCACCATATTTCACAGGAGGGGTTTTTCCTGTCATTAAAGCATCTAGATCACCCATCACATGAACTCTAAGGGGATCTTTAGCTTTTCTTCCAGGTTTCTTAATGCAAATGTCTCTAACAGTTCTAGCATAAATTGGTACATCTCTAAGTGCTTATAAGAGTGGAATTTTAACATACAGATTCTGCAATTCCCCTAGAAGGTTAAAAGCAGGTGGCTCAGGTGTCTTAGTGAGAGCCATACATTCAGGGAATGGAGGCTCTGCTGTTTCAGCAGTTTTATTACAAGGTGACTCAACTGTTTCAACATTCTTATTGGATGACTTATCTTTTTCTGTCTCCTCTTTATCAGAGTTAGAAGGATCAATAATAGGTTCGACTACTCTCCCAGACCGCAAATGAATATCATTACATTACATAGGGAAAATAGGTTGGTTTTGAATATCAATGACCTGCACAACTTTATTATTATTAGGGTTGGGTTTTGGTTGTATAGGTAGTTGGGGTCTCATTGTCTGGTTATTCGGTGGAGCGTTTGATGGCAGAGAGAGAGATTGTTGATACTGGGGGAATTGGTTTGGAAATGGGATTTGCTAAGCTGTCTAGCTTGGGTTCCACTGATTAAAATAAGATTGCTATAGAGACTAGGGATTCCACATTGTAGGATCCATAAACGGAGGGTTTGGTTGTTGCATGGGTGGGAAGTTCATTTGGTTGAAGGGTGGGTATTGCATTTGATTTAAGGGTGGGTAATTTGCTTGAAAAGAAGGATAATTATTCCAACGATTAAATGGCATATTAGAATTCATACCTTGTCCTTGTGGTTGCTATTGCCTCCTCTGTGTCAACAAGCAAACTTTTTCAGCTTCTTCTTCAGTTGGTTACAGTGTTGCTTTTGTTCCTGGTAAAGAAGGGCATTATTGAGTCTCATGGTCCTTCTCGCAAATAGTTCAAATTGGTACCTTGTCCAGTGGGCATTCCCTTAGTCGGTGTTTTTCTCTGCATTTAGAGAAGAAAATGGCTAAAGTAGCTTTTGCCTCTGCCTACTTCTTTTTAACCTGCAAGGTATCAATTTGTGAAGCAAAAGAGCTTAACATTTCAGTTTTAAATTCTTCAAGTAAATTACCTATTTCAGCCCTTGTTGCTCCTCCACTAGTTGATTTTTGGACTCTTGAGTATGTACTATCCCTGCTTTTTGGTTTGTTTACTACTCCTCTTGAACATCTCTTACAGAGGTTGGCAATCTCATCATACGATTCCTTAGATATATCCCCTTTACCAAGCATATTCAACATGTCTAAACAGTCATCGCATACCCCTTTCAACAATATTGACTTAAGAATATCTTTACTCATATTAGGGTGATCGGATCTTTGCAAATTGTGTTGTAACCTCTCCATGAAATCCTCCATATTTTCGTCCTCCTTCTGAATCATCTTAAATAATTCCTCCTCCCTCTCTCTTGTCCAGCAATAGTCTTGGTATTTGGCCAGAAACTTCTCCTTCATCTGCTCCCATGTTGTGATCACATGTCCTCCCAAGCTTGTGAACCACCTCAGTGCATTTCCTTTTAATGTTGCTAGAAATAACTTTAATTTTTGAGGATTAGTACCATAATCATAACTTCTACACAATATATCAAACTCAAGCAGAAATTCATCAGGGTCTTCAGATGATAAACCATGGAAATTAGGTAGGCCTGAGAGTGGGATGTTCTTCATAGGAGTCGCCCCTCTGGGAAGATCCTCAATAGGGAATTCCAAGATGGACAGGGAATTCTCTCCTCTTCCTTCTCTTCATCCCCCACCAAAGAGTCCTTCATTGTTTCCGTCCATTGGTTGTTCCCTTGTTTCACTTGCCTGGTCTTCAGCGCTCTCTGTTGGGCTCTCAATGTTCTGAACTGGTTCCTCAACTTCAATATCTTCTGTTGGTTCTTCAATGTCTTCCGCTGACTGCTCAGTTTGTTCTACTGTCTCTTCGACCCTTTCAGGTCCCAATACTTCCTTCATTTCGTAGTTCGTCTGGAGAGAGTGTTGATTCTATGGCCTCCGAGAGCTTATCCTCTGAGATGTTTCAGCTTTTAAAATGATGTCGTCAATGAAAGTTTTCCTTCCTCCTCTGCCTTTGCCCTGGCCACCTGTAGGATTAGTTTTCCTGCGTCCTCTCATGCATCCTATACATCTAAAAGAAAATCATTAATGCTCTTAAAATCTACGGTCGCCTTCCCTGGCAACGACGCCAAAATGTTGGTCACTTTTGTTAGAGTCTGTCTAGTTATCCCTCCATCAGAGATCAAAGCTCTTTTTTGCATTTCATGTTTTAGGTGTCCCACCAGTTTTCATCAGTTGCATTTTGTTAGGCATGCCATAAATCTGATGGAGTGGTCTGTGTCATTCATTCCCCTCGTGCATATCACTGCTGGTTTAGGATGAGTCATAAAGCTTCACAAGTCATTTTTTTTAAATTTTTAGGTCTAGGTCTAGGGTTTGAGTTAATTTAGTCTTGAAAAGTCTTAGAAGACCAGCAGGCCAGAGGGATGCCTTTGATAGATCGTCACTTCAATAATTCTCACCATTGTACAGCTGAATAAGGGTTTTGAAGACAAGTCGCCACCTCATTTTTTAAAAAATTGTCAAAATTTTCAGTTCTTCAATTGTTCAAGTGCAGCCCTGGTCTCCTTTGCTGAAGCATATCAGAGCTATACCTGCAAAACATTATCAGAGAAACTCATCATTTCAACCTATTTTATGAAGGAAACCAAAAAGGTCAGAGCCTATTAATTTTGAAAAAGTGTCAGCAACCAAACATAAGAAAAATGGAATTTCATTGAGCAAAAATCAAAATGGATGCTATATCAAGTGATTTCTCCTCATTTCCAACCCATTACACATTTTGAGAGCTAAGAGTATCATTGAAGGGTGATTTTGCAAGTTTGAGGCAAGTTCGTGAGTAGTTGGTAAACTCCAGAGGCGCGCAGTGCATCAGACCACTTTCTCCTGTGTAAATTAACACAGGCGCGGTGCACTCAGAACGCACGGCGCATTGGGTAAAGCGCGCGGCGCATAGGATTTGTGCCTACAAATTCACCAAGAAGCCGCTCAAATCACCTCTCCTCACGCCTAAATTCTCAGGTAGGCCTGCATTCATCACTTGGTTTTGTTTTTGGATGGTGTATATGTGGTATATATGAAGAAATTAGCCCCTCTTTGTCATGAAAAATCAAGTGAAAAGAAACCCTCCATGTTTATCAAATTGCTGTAATGATTCAAGTCCAAAGTTTGCTGTAGGGTTTTAAAAAATTATTGTTGCCAAGGCTTCATTTTCCCTTGTTTCACATTTCCTATTTTCCCCAAATATTTTACCAAATAAATCCCCACAACACTACACCTTCCTCTCTCAAACTCCCAATCATTCTCCTATAACAATATGATCCCTACCTTGTTTCAAAACCCTAAAACATTTCTATCTCCCTTGTCCCTTCCCTAATCTCCTCATTTTATTTCCATTGTTCCCATTTCCCTTGCTTCCCTTTTCCTAACGATTCCCATCATTTATGTCCCCTTGGTTACAACATTTTGATAAAGAGACAAAAAGTCAACAGTCAACTTTTGGCACACAGTTTCATATCAACAAATATATATATTCCGGCCAACTTGTTTTTAGAGAACATGTCAGACACCGAGTCCAAATATGAGCAGGATTATGATAGTGACTCTACACCGGGGGTCAATGTGTCTAATGTGCCACAAAGGTATCACAGGGGTGGCAAGAGTGGACAGCATGTTAGGGAGGAGCCTACCTCTTTGGCTCAATTGCAAGCTTGCCCGCTTGCCATGGATTGTTTTCGGCGCCAAACATGTTACCAATATTGTGAGATGATCTCACAAAATTAGCATCATCAGGAATTGGTCTGTCTATTTGTCCTTAACTTACAAGATGGTCATGTGAACCTTGCCAGAGTGGATTTCACTTTGTCACCCGATATTATTTCTCAGGCCACCAAAATACAAAATGTGGGGGAGGAATGGAGTAAATGCCAGACGCTGGACCGATATTATTATGAGCCATATGTCAAGCCCGCATATATCAAACACTTGAGCGTGGCCTTTCCTTTCAGATACCTGAAATATGAGTTTTCACCATTGATGAAACTCATCATTCGGTATTTCAGCTGTGAGGGCAGATTTTCATGTCTCTATGCGTACCATGTACGTTTGTTGATGCATTTCACACGGGTACATATGATGAGCATTCCGTTTTTCATGTGCCGAAACATAGAGAGGATGGTACCCTTAGTATAGAGGAAGACCCCGGCACATCAGCACAGGAGCATATATCACTATGCATTGATCAAAATCATAGTGATGCATCAGTTGGCACAGTAGGGTATTGCTTGGGAGGATTTCATCTCCCGTGATTTCTTTTCCATGCTACAGCCTCCTCCAGAGATCGTCCATGATGAGGGAGGGCCTTCACAGTAGTTTGACATTCATGAGACCGAGCATGTTGATGCTCCAGCATATGTGACATATCAGAAAGGCCCCAGGTCCTTATTTGCAGCTGCACGACGAGTACTTTCTCCACCCGAGGTGGAAGGGGTCTCATTGACATCATCAGCAGAGAGAGTATTATCTCCACATCATGTGGAAGGGGTCTCACTTCCATCTATAGCACAGGTATAGAGTCAGGATAGGGGCAAGAGACCCATGGTTGATGAGGGTCCTTCAGGAGTTCAGGATACCGGTATTATTGATGTTGAGGCTAGTTCGCTCAGCTCAGAGCTTAAGGAGATTATCCGAGAACAAAGGGCCGAAAATGAGTCGCTGCAAAAGAAATTGCAGATGGCTAAATGGGTGATCAACTACTTAGAGCAGTGCAACAAGCAGTTGGAGGATGAGCATGAACTTTATGAGCTGCGCAAGATTCGTGAAGACCAGGAATTGGCTCGTAGGAGACCCGGTGATTTGACACCTATTGATCGGGAATCGATGCTCATCTGGGTCAACACTCACTTGGAAAAGCTGTTGGCGAAGGCAAGCAGGGACAAGGATATGCTTTTCCACATGAAGTCTCACTATTGGGCTCGCATGCATGTTTGCAAAGCGAGAATGAAGGTCCTCAAGAGGCGTTTGAGCAAAGCGCTAAAACAAAAGAAAAGACCCGATCCACTTCGATTTTTGGCCGAGGCTTCACTAGTTGAGCATGATACATGATGTAGGGTCTTCACTCCAATTTTGGGCACATTTGGAGAAAATTTTGTCGTTTCAAAATTTTTGGCTTGCAAAACAGGTTTTTGGGTTCTATGCGTCGCGCTCAGCACGCGACCCACAAGATGGGGAGGTCCAAATCATAGGTGGCTTACATTTTTGGATTTCTCATGATGAAATACACATTCTCAGCAATTTCCAAGGCATTTCATCAAGTTTTGGGTGATCAAAATCTCAAAAAACATCATGAAAATCACCTTTCTGCCACTTTTTGCATCAGCAGGTAGTACTTCTGGGAGAATTCACTTTTGGAGGGTCACATGGAGACCAAATTGAAAACTTCCACTTGTGTTGGAAATTAGACATCAAGACCTTTCCAAAAAGCACACTTGAGCTCAATTTGGATGTCAGGAAGTGCCCCAAAAGTAGCTGTAAAGGTGCGCAGCGCGCAGGGTGTTTTGGCTCAGTTTTCTTCCTCAGCTCAGCGAATCAAGCCAGTTTCACCTGTTTTGACTTGTGATGGGATTTTTCACCCTCCTTGATGTAATTATTGGACTTTTATGTTTTTATGACACTTATTTACCTATTCTAGATGATTCATTCATAAAATAGCAAAAATGTAATGAATGAATTGGTTTCCTAGATTATAGAGGCAAGTTGTTTTGACTGCCTAGATTGTAGTGCTTAGTTTAGAATTGGTTGAAACAGCTCCTAGGATGATAAGCTCGACCCCTAGAGGAAAGGGAATGTGTTAGCTTGCATATATTATGTATTTTCTTAGTCATTTTCAGGGTTGGACTCTTGGGATAGCTTGAGACTATATTATACATATTTTATCAGCATTTTTGGCAAAGGAAAGAACAGGGTTTTGCAGCACTATTTGGGATCCATGTCGCTTTATGTCTTGATGGTGTGTTTCTCTCAGTACTTGTAAGTTGTGTATGTGCATCATTATCTCTATTTAATCTTCTCTTATTAAGCAAATGAAGTGTTAAGGTAGAATCCATGAAATTGATATGCTTTGCCTTTAAATTTGTTTAATATTCTATGTTTTCTTCAGTTTAAGGAGAATCCTTGAGACCCCTTGCTCTCCTTATCCTCTCACCAGTCTGATCTATCCATCTCACCTGCTTTAAGGCATCAAAACAATCGCCTATCTTGCCCCAAGTGGACCTCTACAAAAATTATGCCTCATCCCCGCACCCAAATTTGCCTTTCCCTTGAATTCAACAAAATTATCAAAACTCAATCGTAAACTCTTTGTACTTCATACCTAGCCTAAAATTAGTCATCAATTTGGTCATCTCGAGCCTTTTTGATTATCTTTTTCCGAGTTTTACCCGGAGAGAGCCCTCTCCTGTCCTCGTAGGGCTAGCTACGAGGCTGAGCGTGGTTTGATGTGGCCTTGAGTCTTGCCTTATTTCAGCCTAAGGAAGATTTGAGTGCTAACAACTTTAATTTCTTATTAATTAAATAGTCGAGTGCCACATAAATTGTCAACCTAGGGAAGTCTAATTATTTCAAAGGCGACTACGTACTATGTGTACTCAATCTTAATAGCACTAAAAGTTGTAGTACAAACAAATCACACCTCGTTTAAAGCTTCACCCTGTGTTACAGCAATTATCCTCTATTGCAGATATCTAACAAGAGATGAATAATTGAACAGAAAGAATAAATCTACAAAGGAAAACAATGGCTATGCTGTAATAGAGGATCAGGACCCTATCCCCAGAGCGGGAACTTTCAGCACCTACCTTTGTTTATCTAGTTCGCCAATTCACTCTGTAAACCTACTCACCGGTGAGAAACTGATGAAATAACATCAATCAATTAAGAAAGAAACAGAGTTTCAACAAAGGTAAAACAAAATCCAGAAACAGTACTTGTTAACAAGGTATGAACAGAAATCACACTTAACACACTACAGAAAGATAATGGGTGAATCTTGTGATGAAGGTGGGCCCTGTCCTTCTCACAAGATTCCCCAGGAAACAAGAACTAAAATGAGATGTTCAGGACAAAATTTTATTCATTCATCAATATACCATATTACAAAAAAGATTCAGTCTCATTCCCTCAGCTAAAACCTCTTGTTACAGTCTGTTCATCCCCCCTCTAATGTAGATGTCTCCTCTTTATAAAGAGGAGATATCTATTACAAAAGATTTAAATTATAGATTCTAGTTCAACCCATTATACAAAAATAGGGAAATCAGTTTCCCGTCAACAAAATGTTGTTACAGTAATTTAGATTATGAACGTTACATCCAATGTAACAGCTTCCTCGGTGATCGATCGGGTTCCTCTGTTGCTGTCAAATTTAGTACGCAAATCGCAACTATTTCAACTTCGAGATTTGTGTGTTGTTCTTGCTATTTCAGCTTCGAGATTTGTGTGTTGTTCCTGCTGTTTCGGCAACTGCAAAAGATAGTCTCGCCAACTTCAGGCAGTTTCAGCAATGCGAGCTGCACATCATTCTTTAATTTTTCAGCAACTAATCAACTTCAAAGATTAATTATGAATACAGCATAATTATATGTTAAATAATTAAACATATAGTGATGAGAAGAGCCACTGCATACCTTTGGAATAATTGAGTCAAAACACTAACAAGGACTTTCAAATATGGGTTGAAAAGGGAGATATTATAACAAAATGTATAGTCAGAAAGAGACAATATGAGGTCCTAACACAAACCAGGTTATCTCAAAACACAACCATCAAAGATCAACATCATAAATCACATGTAACCATCATAAACTAGAATCATAAATCACATGCATAGTAAAACTAAATAAAATACTAATAATTATCTTATAGTCAATCCTTGGCTTCCACCTTTGTCCTTATTTCATACACACACTAGATTGGTTGCCATGCTTGAAAAATACCTAATGCCTTCTCCTCAACCATGTTTACATACACATAGTGTGCTTCACACAAACACAACCACACACAGCATACATCGCCATGGAATACATGCACCTAGTACCATGTGCCTTCAACACATGTATGACATGCGCACAATACCACACATACACTAGTACCATATGTACAAAGCACCACCTACACAGCGTGTGCACATCATCACATGTACACAGCACCACATGCACACAACACCATATGTACATAACACCACATGTACAACATGCACGCAACACCACATGTACATAGCACTTCATACCCAACATGTACATAGCATCATCTGTACACAACACTACATATCCAACATGCATAGAGCAACATATGCACATAACACTGGATATGCATCATGCACACAGTACAATATGTACATAGCACCGGATATCCAAAATCTACATGCACATAACATCATGTGCACAAAAATAGTACCACACATCCATAACCACATTGTCTCTACCAAGCAGCCTTACTTCCAGTGTCTTATGCATGCTTGTCCTAGCATGTCACAAACCACAC
>APFE030215657.1:0-10953 GCA_000404065.3 Pinus taeda
GGCCTGATGTTTGGAGGAACACTTCCTGGAATTAGATGAATAGCATGATCATGATCACACACAGGTGGGAGACCTTTGGGAGTCTCAAATACCTTGGAATGATTGTACAGGACTTTTTGGAGATCTGGAGAAATATATGATTCCGATGTGGAAACATCTAGCGAACATAATTGTGAAATTACACCTCTTTGTTCCTATTTTAGAAGCTTTGTCATACCATTAGAGATGATTATCTTTCCTGGTTTCCCTGCAATACCCCTTAATTCAACTTCCTTTCCTTCTATAGAAAATTTGATGAAAAGTTCTCGAAAATTAAAAGCTATTTTACACAAGGATTGTAGCCATTGGACTCCTAGTACAACATCAGCACCTCCCATTGGAATGGAAAGCATTGGGCTAGTCAATACATATTCTCCCATGGATAGCTTGATATTATGGCACTTTCCAGAGCAATTTATTGTTCCTCCTTTTGCAACCATCACTTGACACTCTGGTGCTGGATATAAGAAGCAATTCAATTCTTTTGCTACCTTACAATGAATAAAATTGTGGGTACTTCCTGAATCAATCAACACTATTACCTTTTTCTTCTTGATTTGTCCTTCTATCTTGATGGTTTGAGGAGTGGTAATTCCGCCAATGCATTACAAGATATGGTTGGATTCATTTCTTCTTTATCTACGGCTGTTCCTGAAGTATATCCTCTTCTTTTGACCTTTCTTGCTCCTTTTTTCTTCCTCTTCACAATCTATGTAGAATAATTTCTTCTCAGCACACTTATGACCTTTAGTGTATTTGCTATCACAACTGTAACAAAGCCCTTTTGCTCTTTTTTCTTCCAATTGTTGTCGTTTCAACCTTATAGGTTGTGGAAGACTAGGGGCAACAACACTTCCATCTTTATAGTTGTGAGTGGTATGCTTCCTCGTTGCCATAATTTTTCTTTCCATTTTTCTTGCTAACCTGAATGCCTTCTCTAATGAATTAGCTTCCCAAAGGCGAACATCATGTTCGATATTATCTTTTAAAGACCCTATAAACACATCAATCCTATGCTCCTCTAGAATATATTTTACCCTTATGTTCAATTTTTGGAACTCCTCAATGTGCTCCATTATTGAACCCTTTTGTTTGAGACTTATCAATTGGCTAAAAAAAGTGTTGGTTTTTGTATCCTCATAATGTGCCATCAATTCTTCCGTAAAAATTGCCCAAGTGATAAACTGTTTACGAGAGCAAAGCCATTGATACCATACAAACTGATTTGGTTCCAAATATAAAGTTGCCATACGTACCTTTTGTGTGTTTTGCACATTATTGAGATCGAAAAATTGCTCCATCTGTAAAATCCATGTTGCGGGATCCTTGCCATCAAACTTCCTCATATCGATTTTAGGAATATGATGGGTCTTCGATCCCACATTAGAGTCTATGGAATCATGATTAACAATTCTTTTGTTTGCATCGTGAGTTTCCTTTACTACCTTTTCACCATTAGTAAGTATTTTTTGTAGAAAATTTGTCAAATCTGTCTTCATATCTGTCATGCTTGTCTTCAAGTTTGTGTTCAAATCTATCTTCAATTCTTCCATGTCTGTCTTCAAATCCATCTTCAAATCGTTCAAATCGTCCATTTCTGTCTTCAAATCGTCCATCTTAGCTTCCACGCCCTTATCTTAGATTCCATGCCATTTATCTTAGCTTCTGTTAGCTTTTGTGAGGCTGACATTTTTTGCACTTGGTCTTGTAATTTTGATATATCATGTAGCATTTCTTCCTCTTCTTCATGAGTCATGCTAAAGCTTTCAGGTTCCTTACTAGGTGTTTGCATTTTCTTTCCTTGGGGCATCAGTTACCGATAATAATGCTCTACTAGCCCTTTGAATTCCTTCAAAATAAATTTTCAAACCAATCTTAAGCAAAAATTTAAAAAAAATCTACAGCTTTTTTTTTCTTTGTAGGAGCTCGATATTGCCTCTGATGCATCTCTGTACTTTTAGAACATCTAGTTCTGAAATTTCGACCTGTGGTATCCCTCTATGTCCTCTTTCCAATGCCACCAGTCTTACCCCAATTGGATTCTCCAATGAAGAGTTATGCCAAATCTCCCACAGTGACCTGATTATAGACCTTTTCAGAAAAGCAAACTTGTATGAAGTGCCACGTGTCACTATTTTGACCTTTGCCTCTGAAAAATATATACAAGAAACTACAGTCCTTCCTCTTTCTGTATCTTCTTACGAAATTTCAATCTGATGCTCAGAGAGAAAGTTATGATGATTTTCCCTAGGTCACTTGTTTTGAATGTAATTCAGGATTTTACAAAAGGACCAACTTCCTTAGATCATATTTCCGAAAATATGGCGCAAAAATATCTGAAATTTCAGACCCAAGATTTAGTGCGATGTCTTCTCAAATGGGTTTTTTTTCGACTTCTAAAACGTCGCAGAAAAAAGTTATAGTGAAAATGCCAGGATGACTTGTTTAGAGCAGCAAAACCCTAGAATCCAAAGCTCTGATACCAAATGTTATGAAACCAGCTCAAGAAAAGATAGAAAAGATAGATCAATGCCTTAGAATTCAGCCTCTTCGAGGGGGAAACCTCCTTTACATTACATAAATGAACAATTCTTGGATGATACAAATGACAAAACCTCCTTTCTATACATAGGAGTCTAAGGAGTCACAATATAACCCAGCCGACCTAATAATAATAATATAAAGCCACACAAATAACAGTAGAGGGATTCTATGGGGCACAGTAATAACAATATTGGGGCAATAGGGGCACAACAATATTAATAAGGGTTACAACTACGATAGTAATGGGGTAATCATTAGTATTATAGGGACCCAACATGTAATAATATGGGGGCAATAGGGGCACAACAATATTAATAAGGGGTACAACTACCATAGTAATGGGGTAATCACTAGTATTATAGGGACCCAACATGGTAGTGAATGGAATTAATTTTTCTATGGAAGAATCATGGAAATGGAAACCAAATCCCAAATGTTTAGAATGTAATTTTTTATCTACATGCATGGTGACTTAGTGATGACCCATTTGTTGCTAGAGATTTGATGGATTGTGTGAATTGGACTTGTTTTCAATCTCAAAAAGATGTATGCTACAACAAATTTGGATTTCTTACTTGATTTATGGTTTATCAGTATGGCAATGGTAATGTTCTGTCACTAATTAATTAAGTATTTTTGCTAGAGTCATTTAAAGCATATTGTACTCAAGAATAGAATCTATATCCTCTTATTAAATGAAAGTTGAGACATAAATTTGAAAGTGAAAGTTAAGTTTTAATATCAATGAGTAATATTAATTCAAAGTGAATTCAAAATGACTTGGTTGAGTAACAATGAAATTTCATGTCGTTGAAATACATTAAAAGTCAAGGTTATTATTAGAGTGACATCAGTTTGGCCAACTATTGTCACAAGTTTAAGTTTGTGTTAGAATTTGCCATTTTGATAATAGAAAAGTTTTATTTGCATAATTTATTGACTATTAGATATTATGAAGACATGATGATGGCATAAAGAAAATAAGATGGAAACCACTTCAAGGAAAATTGATGCACGATGATGAGATGTATTTGAGCTTATATTTGGGCATATGATTACTTCAAAAGAACGTTGTTAACCTTTTTGTTTTTATAAAGAATTTAGAATGCTTGTTGTCCCTAAATTGAAATGATGTGTTGTAAGTGGTGCATGATCGGTAGTACCTGACACTCCAAACAAATTGGTCCACGAATGTCTAGTCATGGGCACATTGTTTTACCATGTATTTTATATGATTGGTTTAGCCTAGCCCACATATATTAGTGTCGTAATCATGTAGCATGTATCCCTCTTATGTAGAGAGAGGATGTGACATCAAGTTGCAGAATTAACCAGTATGTAGGTATGAGGGTGACAGGTGTAATCATATCTAAGTTTTATGTAATCATAGAAGTTAGTATTTGATTGGGGGTGTGAGATGGATCTATCTCAGAATGTAAGGGACTAAGTCAAAGAGATTTTAACATGATTGATGAACCATGTAGGCGAAAAGGATTCCTAGGGAACTGGTGAGTGCAACCAAAGACATCCATGTACATTGGCAGATGGATTTCCTTTTATGTATGCATTAGTAATTAATTGTATCCAGGTCTAAGAGGGAGAAGAAGAATTCCAGTTGTAAAGAAATCCCAGGTGAAAGAGATGATTGTAGTGGAGACAATTCTTTTGGAGGCATCATGGCAGCAAAGGATATTGGATGGAGTAGAGGCTAAGATTAGATGGTGGACAAATATAGGTAAAGTTATGTTGAATAAAATAGACTCATGACATACTGTAATGTATGTCACATGTGCTTATAAGAAATTATATAGAGACATGTTTGAGTTGATGAAGTAACTAGTATCTATATGAATGGAGTCTGTAATTATATATACTAGAGTCAAATAATGATGTGTAATCACTGGATTTTTGTGGTAATCTAAAAGTATTTGTAGTGCAAGTTTATGGTAAGCTAGAAACCACTTGTGAGAGGGAAGCAAACATGGATTCCTGTAGACTTTTTGGACATCTCATGAATAAGTATTGCAATCATGGTTGAGGGTTAGTCGACAAAACCAAGGATGATGATGATGATGATGTAGAGGGAGTTACATTTATAGGTAGTGGTATGAAGATATGATGTTTGAATGAACCACATACACTAAGGACATCCTAGTATACCAACGGTTGCAGTGGCTAGTGACCCATGCTTTCAAATGGATCATTGTTTCTTTATATGGACACCAACATTTTCTCTAAAAAAACCAAGTTGGACCACAAATAGACTTTGTTGATGAGGATTAATACAAGTAGCCATTAAGGAGAAGTGTTGGAGTATATAACTCCTACTTGTATGATCAGTGTGATCATATATTTAATTGTTGGGATTATTGGTAATTATTGGGTAGACATAGTTATGTACATACAGATTCAGTTACTATCATTTGGGAGGTTTTTGAGTCCTAGTTGGTTTGAGAGATTCTCTCCAACTGGTTAGCTTTTTAGATTGGTGTGTGGTTGAGATATTTAATTAATAGAAGGATTGAGTGTCCAAGTTATTTTTCTTATATTGAGACAAGGTTCATTGTATTTATATTAGTAACATTATTTAGTCAATACAGAGCTCTCAATAATCTTGTGTGTTAATAAGTTTCTATTCTCTCATCTTAATAGCATGTCTTAACTTGTTTACTCTACTTTCATTCATAAACTATGTAATCTAATTCAAACCAATTTTTTTTATTAAAGCATGGCCCTAAATCATTAAAATGTCTTGTCCAAAAATGAAAAATAGCAAAGAATTTAAGTGACCAGCCAAGATATTAATCCATGCAAATATTTTTTAAATCTATGCATTTAGTTCTTCAAAATCTTGATCTCCATGCTCAAACTAAAGTAAAACTTATATGCTTGTCAAGCTAGTAAAGGATGTACCATCCAACTTACCACAAGGTACATATTGGCTATATAATGAATTTCACGGATGGAGACGGTAATGGATTTCTTGGGTAGTTTGGCCTTTCTTTGATGGGAAAAGCTCCACACATGTCTACAACTAAGTATTGAGAACTATGGTTCTATTAATTCATATTTTCTTCTTTAATTTGATTTTGTTGCAGATTTGTAAACATTTTATAAATATGATGAATAGGAAATTGACTTCGCTACCGTCCATCATATTTCCACAATATTTTAATCTCTAAAATAAAATCAAATTAAGGATGAGTGAGCAACACATTTTTTCTAGAAAATTATGTGTTTTATACATAAGAGACAATTTTGACATGGAAAAGCAAACAACTACTCAATGGGCTCTGTGATCGATGCATAGTTGTGGATAAACCTTCTATAATATCCAATATGTATCAAAATGGAATATGACTGTTTAGCACTAGTTGAAGTACATAGGTTCACAATGATAGCAATTTTAGCAAGATCTACTAGAATTTATTTTCATATAAAAATATAGATAAAATATAGACTTAAATTTATCTATTAAATTTCCAAAATATTCCAAAATCTATAATTACAATTAAAAATTATAAGTATGACCAAATAACATAGTGAGTATCATCAAGTTGTGCTTTTAAGTGAAAAAACATCTTTCCCAATCTCATTGCAAACATTGTTGTAAAAAAAATCTTTCCCAATCTCATTGCAAACATTGTTGTAAGTAATCATACCTACCATATTTTAATGCCTGAGAATGCAACCATAACAGGAGTACAAATAAAATTGGGTAAGCATATTTTTTGCAGAGTGCAGGTTTTTGGATTCAGCCTCAAGGATGGGAATGTAATTGAAATATTGAATCAATGTACAAATTCCCCAAGCATGCTAGCACATCAAACAATTAATATTAGTTTTGGGGGTTGCATAGTTTTAGTTATGAGACTTTTGCAGGTGAATTCGAGATAGTTGGAGCAAGAATCATGGAGGAAAATTCATTGGGCACGTGAAAACAATAATTTATTGTATGTTACAGACTGTTACTGTGCAAAAACCGAGGAGGAGAAAATTTCAGCCAAAACATAAGTTTATTGTGGTAAATCGAGTTGGAGTCTGTTGTTTTTTATTTGTAAATGTTTTTTTTGCCTTCATAAAATATAATATTAACCATATTGCTTGCACAGTCCACCTATAATTTTAATTTTAGTTTTTACTGCACCATTCCCTGTTTTACATTGTTTTTTCTTGGGTGTTATTTTCTGAGTTTCAAAACTCTGTTTTACTATCAATTAAATGTGTGTTGCCTTTAGCCTTGCGCAGTGTTATCATAGGCTGCCTCAACTTCCAAGTGGTATCAGAGTGGGTTAAAGAAGAAACATAGTAGCTTTTTACTGCAAAGATTTATCAGGAATAAAAGGTTGTTTGAAGATAGATTTATCAACGCAGATTTATCAAAAAAAGTGAAATTTTGAATTAGTGAAAAATGGCAGCTTCAAGAACAAGCTTGACAAATTGTAAAATACCTCAATTTAATAATGATAACTATTATTATTGGGAAATTACAATGAAGGCCTTATATTCTTCTCAATACATGTCGGATTTGGTGGAGATTGGGTTCCAAGAACCAACAAATCTAGCAACAATATACAATGCATTGACACAAGTAGAAAAAGATATGTTGAGAGACAATAGGAAGAAGGACTCTAAATCCCTCTTCATGAAATCATTTTTCCAAGGATTTCCATAGAAACAAATTCCAAGCAATCATGGGATATTCACCAGACAACATATCAAGGAATGCCAAAGGTGAAGGTAGAAAAACTATAAATGTTGAGAAGGACTTTTGAGACAATATGCATGAAGGAGTCTGAGACAATAGACTCATCTTTTACACAAGTAATTGGACTGGTTACTCGAATCAGGTTTCATGGTGAGACACTTGAAGAAAGGAGCATAGTTGAGAAATTTTTAAGTAGTTTGCCAGCAAGGTTTGACCCTATTATAGTGGCCATAAAAGAGACAAAGGATCTCTCACAATTTTTGAGTGGATGTGCTTCATGCATCACTGGTTTCTCATTAACATAGATTGAATAGAACAACAAACTCTTAAATGGAGGATGCCTTCAAGGCAAAAATCTCAATTGGTCAAGGTAGAGGTAGAGGAAGATCAAATGCTAGATGAAGAGGGAGAAGCGCACACAGAGGTGGAAGAAGCAGCCCTTCAAGCTCAAGTGGAAGAGGCAACACTCAAAATCGAAGTCAAAATGAAAGTCAAAATCAAGCACACAGAGGTGGAAGAAGCAGTCCCTCAAGCTCAAGTGGAAGAGGCAACACTCAAAATCCAAGTCAAAATGCAAGTCAAAATCAAGCACAAAATCAGAGGTATGAAAAATCAATGTCATTATTGTAAGAAGTATGGGCATTATGCAAATGAATGTAGAAAGAAGCAACATGATCTTAGTAATAAACCAAATATTTTTTTCACAAAATAATATCAGAACCATGACAATATGTTTTTATCTTGCATCGTAGCACAAGAAAAGCAAAAGGATGTATGGTTTCTAGGCCCAGGGTGCAACACTCACATGATAGGGAACATAGAAATGTTTTCCAATTTAGATGAAAGTGTAAAATTTGAAGTGACATTAGGGACTGATAACAAATTTTCCACCATGGGAAAAGGAAGGGTCAATATTCTAACTAGGAAGAGGGAGAAGAAATGTGTTTCATATGTATATTTTGTTCTAGTTTTGAAGCACAATTTGATAAGCGTTCGACAACTCATGCAAAAATGATAGAATGTATTTTTCAAAAATGGTGAATGCACAATATTATATAAATTTACAAGCCAAATGATAATTGAAAAGGTTCAAATGACAAGTAACATAATGTTTCCCCTCAAGATAAAACCATATTTTAAGGAAGGTGTGTAAGCACAATTGTCAATGAATTCACAAAAATATGGAAGAAAGGTTGTTGTTGTGTTGTTGTTGTCACAGAAGGAAAGTAAACAAGGGAAAAGGAACCCTTGGAGATTATCCATTTAGATTTATGTGGACAATTGCAAACACCATAAATTGGTGGTAGCTATTATTTCTTGACATTCATAGATGACTACACAAGGAAGATATGGGTCTACTCTCTAGAACAGAAAAGTGAAGTGTTTGAGCACTTCCATCAATACAAATCTCTTGTTGAGAAGCAAGGTGGACACTACATCAAATTTTTGAGAACTGACAGAGGTGGTGAATACATCTCAAATGAGTTCCTACATTTATGCAGGGAGCATGAAATTCATATGCAATTTACAACAAGGTATAAAATGGTGTTTCAAAAAGGAAAAATAGGACCATTATGGAAATGGAAAGGAGTATGTTAAATGCAAAGAATTCTCCAAATAAATATTGGGTTGAACTTTTTTTCTTTCGCAACATACATTGTAAATAGGTGTCCAACCAAAAGTGTGAAGAAGATGGTTCCTGAAGAAGCATGGAGTGGAAGAAAACATAGTGTGACGCACATGAGAGTATTTCTATATGTGGCATATGTACATGTCCTAGATGAATTGAGAAGGAATTTGGACAAGAAGGCAGATAAAAGAATGTTTGTCGGATATAATGATGAATCCAAGGCATACAAGTTGTATAATCCATTAACCAAGAAGGTCATAATCAACAGAAATGTGCAGTTCATAGAAGAGGAAGCATGCGATGGATGTTTGGAGAAGACAGTCAATGTAAGAGAAAGCATACCACAATAAGACAAAGAGGAATAAAAAAAAATAAGTAATTCCTTAATGGTGACTCCTCCATTTATTCAAGCTCAACAAAGTAGTCATCAAGTGACACCATTAACAAGTAATAAGAAAATGTCACGCAATCAAGCAAATACTCCTCCAAGTGCACTGGAGAGGTCAACAACATCATCTTCTCCAAGTGCAACATCAAGTGACATGTCAAGTCCATCTTCGAAAATGGTTATGAGAAGACAAAAAATCATAAATTTCAGTAAAATTTATGAGCATAATGAAGCTCACAACAACACAAGCGTGAATTCTTTATTTTCTTTATTTTTTCATGTATATTATGTAATTCATTTTGAAGATAAAGTCAAAGAGGAAAAATGGATAACAACAATGGATGAAGAAATAGAAGCAATAGAAAAGAATGACACATGGGATTTAGTGGACCTTTTGAGAGGAGAATAAGTCATAGGTGTGAAGTGGGTCTATAGGACCAAAAGAAATCTTGAAGGAAGGATTGAAAGGCATAAAGCAAGGTTGGTTGTCAAACGATACAAGAAGCATCATGAAATATAGTATGCAGAGACAAAATTCACACCTGTCACAAGAATGGAGATAATGTGGACAATGATATCAATAATAGCACAACATAGATGGAAGGTGTATCAAATGGACGTGAAGTCATCACTTTTTAATGGAGTGCTAAAAGAGGAAGTGTATGTGGTGCAACCACCTGGGTATGAAGTTCAAGGCCAAGAAGATAAATTTTACAAATTGAAGAAAGCTCTTTATGGGCTGAAGTAAACACTATTTGCATGGAATAATGGGATAAACACTTACTTGATGGATAATTGCTTTAGCAAGTGTGATCGTGAGGCTACTTTCTACATCAAAGAGAGTGACGATAATCTTCTTATTCTTGTTTTACATGTAGATAATTGATTTTTACAAGAATTGATGATCTCATTACTATTGATTTCAAATAATTAATGATAAATGAGTTTGAAATGACAGATTTGGAGTTATTAAGATACTTTTTAGGCAAAGAAGTGAAACAACCAGAAAATGATATATTTATTTCTCAATCAAAGTATGTTGCAAACATTTTGAAGAGGCTTAATATGTAGAACGACAAGCCTATGCCAACTATTGTAAAGAATATTATAGCAGTGATGTCAATCCGACACTATACAAAAGTATGGTTGGCAATTTAATGTATTCGACAACAACTAGGCCCGATATAATGCATGTAGTCAACTTGGTGTCAAGATTCATGGAGACACTAAAGGAGACTATTGGGTCCCTATAATACTAGTTATTACCCCATTACTATTGTAGTTGTACCCCTTATTAATATTGTTGTTCCCCTATTGCCCCCATATTTTTATTACTGTGCCCCATAGAATCCCTCTATTGTTATTTTTGTGGCTTTATATTATTATTGTTTGGTCAGTTGGGTTATATTGTGACTCCTTAGACTCCTATATATAGAAAGAAGGTTTTTTCATTTGTATCAGCCAAGAATTGTTCATTTATGTAATGTAAGGTAGGTTTCCCCCTCGAAGAGGCTGAATTCTAAGGCGTTGATCTATCTTTTCTATCTTTTCTTTAGCTAGTTCATAACATTTGGTATCAGAGCTTTGGATTCTAGGGTTTCGCTGCTCCAAATAGGTCATCGTGGAATTTTCGCAATAACGTTT
>APFE030215657.1:37443-52820 GCA_000404065.3 Pinus taeda
GACTATAATTTTTTTCTATTTATGGGTTTGAAAATAATTATACAACAATGAAGAAAAACTTTTCAATGGTACTCAATTTCTCATCATTTACTAATTTTATTATATGTTTTGAAACTGAAAATATGGAATCATTTTTACAATACTTTTGAATATTTCTTAGTTCAGGTGAGATATGAAGGTGATCAAGTGTGGGGTGAGTCTGCCATCCCATCGCCTCTTAAAAAGTTTAAGATGGGATGGGTTGGCTCGCTCTCGACATATGAAAGAATGGAAATTTTTAATTGTGGAGTTATGAATATGGCAAGTTTAGATTTTTTATTTATCTCTGCTTTTAATGTTGTTTTGCTACAACTTTTATGGTGTTATTCTATGCTTTCTTCGTCGTAGATGGGTTTTACTGGGTCTTACTACACACAGAAATCTTATTGATTTTTTAGGGACCTTCCTTCTCATCCTTTCAACATGGTACATGTTTATCCTTGAACATGGAATTGAGGAAGTCTAGTTCCAAAATTTTGTGGTTATAGTTTATGGCACCTAGATGGTCAAGGGATTAAGGGTTCAATAGGGTAACATCTTATCAAAATTGGGTGCTTATGTTGACAGTGTAATATAGTGGATGATGCATCACTCTTTGGACCTATACATCAAATTGGCAATGAATGCCTCTCTGCCTTCACATTGACAACTTTCGTAGCATTTGATAGCCCGTGGTGCATTCTCTAGGGTAAATTCTGAGAATTTTCGGTTGAATTTTATCCTTTTTGGTGTCAATTTCATTGGACGTAGTTCAAATTGGTTGGTACCTATCTTTGGTGCCTAGATACATGACATATGGAGCCAGAGTCAAAATTTGAAATTTCACCTAGCTTGAGGGCCTCCCTCCAATTCCTGGGCTAGTTTGTTGTTGAGATTCATTTATCAAGGTTCCTTCTTCATTGGAAATTAATTTATCAGTTTCTATATTCTCCAGAACATCATGCCTTGACAATGCATGTGCAACTGCCAAGGCGAGGCTAGTTGTGAAGCAGAAGTTAGAACTTGTGCCCAAGCCCAAGAAGAGGGGGCTATTATTGTATACAATTTGGCTACCCCCTTAGAAATTCATGCAAAAAAATGCCACCATGAGTCTATATCCAATGTAGATAGAAAACATTCTCTAATTTTGATAGCCTTGATGTGGTTTCCTAATGGGTTCCTTGCCCTAGTCACACCAAGAGAAGATGGGAACAATACCTCACTCTATCACCTTTCATTGGTAGTTGAAAGCCCTCTTGGGAAAATTTTTAAAAGAAAAATAGTAGGAGTAGTGTAACATATCCACTTCCTTCAATAATATCAAACACGCATAGAGGTATCAATGTTTGTGCTTTGAGCACATGGATAACATAATAGTTCACTTGGAGAGCCATATTTAATGTGGTGAAAAACCATCAGCTCCTCCAACTTCTAGTGCCAAAGATCATGCCACTTGAGGTTCTAGTGCCAAAGATCTTGCTAGTACTGTAATAGTGATTATACTTGCAAATCAATAGTAGATAGGGTTGTTTATTTGTAGTAGTTGTGATTAGATATTGATCTAGGACTTTGATGATAGCTCAAATTTCAAAGTGTTCACAAGAGTGTCGAACTTGAATGACCGAATAGATCTCGTCTTCCGTATTTTGGCATCATGAACTATTCACAAAACTAACACCGTATGAAGAAGTTATGACTAGTTGAAAAAGTCCAGAAAACTGCAATTTCCAAGGATTAAATGATTTTGGAAAATATTAGAAAAATGAATATTCCAAGGAATATTACCCAGAATATCTTGTTTGGTTGACCAATCAGGTGTTGAAACGTGGAAAGACCAGAGGCTGTGCCGTGTCCCTGGATTGGCATTGTAAAATTATGTTGGGGTCCGGGGGATTAAACCCGTGACCTCTCGCAAGCTAGCCCCAAAGGCTACCACCTCCACTACGTTGGTTCTTAACCTCTATAGGTCATGGTGCATATTTAAAGTTTAATTATTTGCAGTTTGGGGAGCAGGATTGCCAGCAATTACCCGCCAGCAGTCCCCAAAAACGATCACAGGTCCACCAATTAACCACACATGATTTGCGTGATTGATTGTGAAAAAACCGCTAACCTAACGGTCATATCCCCTAATATTCGGAGCATACCCATCACATGCATGCCCAACCTCAACAGTTATGGTCAAACCCGATGATCAAGTTTGGCAGAGCACCAAAAAAGGCGGAATTTTCCAAATTTAGTGACGGTTAACTCTAGTTAACCAAAATTAGTGGAGTATTTTTAGGAGAAACTGTCTAAATGCACTCCAGAAGGGATTTTTGACCTAAGAGAGTGAAAAAATAGGTTGGTTAGGCTAATTGAGGCCTTCTGAAGAAAATGGAACATTCCAGAGAAGCTGAAGAAGCCATCTTCAAGGAGATTTTCATCCAGGGAGATTTTGGAGCTCAGGTCCACCAAGGGTTGGAGTCAGTTGCAGGAGCTACCAGTATCCATTCTCAGTGAACCAACAGTCAATATTGACTATAATGAGCCTTCTGAATCCATTTCAAGTGTTTACAGAAGCATATGGAGACTTCTAAAGGCCGACATGCTACATGGAAGTTTGAGGCAACCTAGTGCCAACGTGGACGAAGGTCTAAATTAGGGATGCAGTGCTCATTTTGAGCAAATGAACAGTCTATTTTTGATGTCTGATATGTGCTGGAGACATTAGAAGAGGTTTTAGAGACAGTTGAAGAATTTTGAAGGAGTTTGTGCCATGAAGAAGCTCAGGGAAGCTCAGTGCACTAATTGAAGTAATCAAGTCTAAGAGATCTTAGATTTGTTTGGAGAATGATGACATCCATGATAAGGATATAGATGATTTTCTAAGCCCATTGGTTCAGTCAATAACCATTGGAGTTGAGTGTGGAACTTGTAAAAGAATGAAGTCGTAATGCCAAAGAGCCAAGTAAAATTGACAGAATATCAAGGAGACATAGCCCACGATATTCAGGTGAACTCCTAGATTAAATTTGTTGTTATGTGTTGATTTTTATTTGTTGCATTATATGGCTATTATGTGTGTCTAATATTTTTAGAAACAAATCAACTTAAAGCACTTAAACAATTAGAAACAAACAAAGGCATACACGTGTTCCAAGTACTTAATTCCAAAATTGTCAACATAAGCTAGATCAAATAATTGTTAAGCTTTGGAGTGAGAGGTTCTTGTAAGTATAACAAGATGTTAAACTCTCATGTTAGTGGTATCAGAGTAGGATGCTTGATTGACAGAGAAAAATATTGCTTGCTTGACTTAATAGGTGTTTAAATAGTACAAATGATTCTACTATTTGATTGTTGTAAACTAACTATTGTTTGAGTCTGCAAAGGTGAAGGGAAAGCTATTGATAGGTAAGTTCACACAAGAAGGAAGAAGGGCTGAAGGCATTCTTCTTACCCTAAGGACCTCAAGACAATCCTTGAAGCATAAGAGAGTTTATTTGTAAAAGGCTGCTTGAATAAGAATTTGATTCTACTGCCATTTAGTTCAGAAATTTGTCATTAGTTCTTTGAAAGCTTTGTGAATTTTGTTGTAGTGATTTTGTTCATTTTGATAATGAGAACTTCTACAAGTGAGATTTCCAAATCCTCCTCTTTCACAAGATTCTTTGATGAAGACTTGAAGTGAGATTTGTTCATCATGATGGATATGGTGAGAGAAATGAGCACTGAAGTTCGAGAGCAGTTGAATTCCATGAAGGAAGAGAAGCAGTTGCTTTCTGAGAAATTGTAGAAAATGGAGAGCCAACTTCATATTGCAAATATTAACCTGGAAAGGATGCATGAGTTGGAGACACAACTCCTTGCTACCAAAGAAGCCTTAGTCAAGTATCAACTTGAAGAAGAGGTAAACAATTCTCGTTTGTCTTCAATTTCATCTAAGAATGTTTATGTTGGCTCTTTTGAAAAGCATACAAGAGGCATAGGGTCCAAGTTAATGTCCAAAATGGGCTATGAAGGAAAAGGATTGGGCAAACATGCACAAGCTATTGTTGAGCCAATAATGTTTGAGGAAAGGCCTAAGTATTTTGGTCTTGGTTAAGGACAATCCAATGGAGAAAGTTCCAAAGTAGTCATAAAGGCAATTGAAACAGTGCCTAGAAAGAGTTTCATTTCAGGTTCCCTACCTCAAGTTTGTAAATATTGTATTCTTGGGGAATGCAATTGTTTGTAACATTATTTGCTAGAATAAGGTGTACATAAGCATGCACTTGTACCATAGAGTTATGAAAGCTCTAAAACCATTGAAGGGATTGATGGTATTCCAAAGGGAGCTACTTCTTCATTCGATTCACCTCCTCATGAAGGTAACGAAGGTGAAAGAGAAAGGTATAAATCTGATTTCCATGACACTTCTTTTGATTATATTAAGCATGGTAAATTTCCACATAAGCATCGGAAAATAATTGCATGTTCCTTTTGTGGTTTGGTTAACCATAGTGTTTCTAGATGTTTGAAGAGAATGACCACATATAGGAAACTTTTGAAGGAAAGAAGGCAAGAAGCCAAAGGTCCATTGGACAAAGCAAATTATGCTATCAAGAAGATGAACATGTGTTTTACTTATTGCCACAAGCAAGGACATATTTCTGAAAGGTGTTCGACTCTAAATCCAACAATGCTTCCACGAAATTTGAAGAAAGTGGAGAAAGAGTATAGTAAGAATGGAAAGGAAGTTTCCATAATTCATGTGTTTCAGGATGATCCACATGTTGATATCGATGTGAAGTTAAAGGAAGCACATTTAGTGTGGATTGGTAAGAAATGGTTAGAGTTCTTATCTAATTAAAGTTACATGTCTTATGATGTGAAAAAAAAAATGTGTCACATCTATTTTCATTTCTTTGCTAATGGAATTCAAGTTGTAGGATGGAAAATTTGAGTATATAGACTCACATTATTGCAGCAAATTATATTCATTTCAGCTTTGAAAGTACATGTACATGTGATTGAGGATCTTGTACTTATGATTGTGCTTAAGAGAAATTTGACGAATCAAATACATGCATGAGAATGGAATGCATGAAGACAGGGATGCTAATGATTTCCTTGAATTTGAACATGTATGTAATTGACATGATGAAAAGCTATGGACCATCACATTGTTTTGTTTAAACATGCATGTAATGTCATGCTGACTTGGAAGAGTTGATTTCGTCTCTAAGATTGTAAAAGGGAGATACTGATGAAGTGTTTTATCTTTGTAAAATAATGATTAAAATTATTTTTGTACATGGTTGACTTAAAGGGTCAATTGTTGAAAGGGCATGTTTTTTTCAGCTTGGGATTTAGTCGATCATTTGTATACAAGATGTAAAGACATGTTGATGACTCACATGATGTGAAATTTGTTTCTTTTGATGGAGCAAGAATTTATGTCGTCAAGTTTTTTTCTTGTATTTCGACATCGTCTACTGAAGGAGATTTGCGACAGCAAAGGTTACCATGTAAGTGGCTTAGAAGCAATGTTCAGCTACCTTCTGTAAATTCTGAACGAGTTCAAGGAAGACAATTCTTAACATGAGGACAAGCACATCCAGGAAGGAAAGTGTTGACTATCATTGAGTTTTAGTTCAATGGCACTAGCCATGAAGACAAGTGTATGGAGGCTGAAAGAAGATGGTACTATACTCTCATCTACTGTTCAGATCATTAGATTAGTCTTTTGGGGTCCAAAAGATTCCCAATGGGGAGGAGTGATCAGATATTGATCCAAGACTTTGATGATAGCTCGAATTTCAGAGTGTTCTAAAGAGTTTCAAACCTAAATGACTGGATAGATCTCGTTTTCTTGATTCCAATGCCGCAAATGGTTTGCAAAACTGACACCGTATGAAGAAGTTATCACCAGTTGAAAAAGTCCAATAAATTGCAATTTCCAAGGATTAAATGATTTTGGAAAATATTAGAAAGAGAATATTCCAAGGAATATTCTCCAAAATATTCCCCAAAATATTCCCCAAAATATTCCCTAGAATATTTTTGTTTGGTTGACCAATCAAGTGCTGACATGTGGAAAGCCCAGAGGCCGCCACATGGCCCTAGTTTGGCATTGTAAAATTATGTTAGGGTTTGGGGGATCAAACTCGTGACCTTCAGCAAGCTAGCTCTGCATGCTACCACCTCCGCTATGTTGGTTCTTAACCTTTATGGGTCACGGTGCATATTTAAAGTTTAATTGTTTGCGGTTTGGGGAGCAGGACTCGCAGTGGTCCCAAAAACGGTCAAATGTCCACCACTTAACCACATGCGGTTTGCATGATTGGTTGCGAACAAACGGCTAGCCTAACGGTCATATCCCCTAACCGTCGGAGCATACCCATCACATGCGAGCCAAACCCCAATAGTTACGGTCAACCTCGGCAGTCAAGTTTGGTGGAGTGCCACAAAAGGCATAATTTTCCAAATTTAGTGACAATTAAGTCTAGCTAGCCAAAATTAGTGGAGTATTTCTAGGAGAAACTATCTAAATGCACTCCAGAAGGGGTTTTCAACTGAAGAGAGTGAAACAAGAGGCTGGCTAGGCTAATTTAGGCCTTTCGAAGCTAATGGAATAGTTCATAGAAGCTAAAGAGGTTATCTTCAAGGAGATTTTCATCCAGGGAGATTTTGGAGATTAGGGCCACCACAGATTGGAGGCAGTTGCAGGAGCTACCAATGTCCGTTCTCAATGAACCAACAATCTTTCTTGACTGTAATGAGCCTTCTGAATACATTTCAAGGGTTTGTAGAAGCATCTGGATACTTCTAAAGGTCAAGATGCTACAGGGAAATTTCAGGTAGCCTAGTGCCAACTGTGAAGGAAGGCCTAGAATACGGATGCAGTGCTCATTTTGAGCAAATGAACAATCTACTGTTGATATTTGATATGTGCTAGAGACATTAAAAGAGGTTTCAAAGACAATTGAAGAATTATAAAGAAGTTTGTGCCATCAATAAACTCAGGGAAGCTCAATGCACCAATTGATGGAATCAAGTCTAAGGGATCTTAGATCTGTTTGTAGAATTATGACAACCATGACAGGGATATAGATGGTTTTCTAAGCCCACTGGTTTAATCAATAACCATTGGAGTTGAGTGTGGAACTTGTAAAAGAATTGAAGCCATAATCCCAAAGAGCCAAGTCAAATTGATAGAATCTCAAGGAGATGTAGCCCATGATATTCGGGTGAACTCCTAGATTAAATTTGTTGTTATGTGTTGATATTTATTTGTTACATTATATGGATGTTATGTGTGTCTAATATCAGCAGAAACAAATCAACTTAAAGCACATAAATAGTTAAAAACAAACAAAGACATACCCTTGTTCCAAGTACTTAATTATGCAATTATCAACATAAGCTAGATCAAATAATTGTTAAGCTTTGGAGTGAGAGGTTGTTGTAAAAGATTTTAAACCCTCATTTCAGATCAAGTTGTTATATTTTGCTTAGAATTTAACATTGGTAGGTTCCTAATATTCCCTTGTTTTACAATGAGATGACCTATTGTTGGATCAATTGATGCCAACA
This sequence comes from Pinus taeda, assembly GCA_000404065.3. Taxonomy (NCBI): domain Eukaryota; kingdom Viridiplantae; phylum Streptophyta; class Pinopsida; order Pinales; family Pinaceae; genus Pinus; species Pinus taeda. The sequence continues at coordinate 45,022 of APFE030215657.1, forward strand.
ATTAAACCATCAATGTTTTGCAATTATATTGATATTTTGAGGAAAGTACAATATTAAGTAAAAATACAAAGTAAAAAGAAAAGGAGCAACACCTTTGAATATACCTCTTTCTTTTCCCAAATTTTTATATGAAGGGTCTATTAGAGATGAACACACAAAATAAAAACTTGAAGATTTCATTTCTAGACATTGTAATTTATACACAAAGAGTGTCAAAGATTGTACAATGATTCCACCAACTGTTAATTATTTTCTACCTACAATCGTTGACTATTAATTACAAACAATCTAGAGATTGTACCTCACATCGACTATATAACAGTCATCGTGATTATTCTGGAACCTCTCCTTAATTGTGACCTATATGTTAACTAACCTATTGGTTTAAGTCTCAGTTAAGCTTACAACATAATTTTGATTTTCTACAACACATAACTTCTATAAATTTCAAATTTAGCCTTTCCAAGAGGTTTGGTGAATATTTCAACCTCATTTTCATGTGTATTACAATATGTTAAGTCAATTTATTTTTATTGCACTTTTTATTTTACAAAATTTTGTTGTGTTTCTATATGTTTTGACCTTGCATGATATATAAGATTGTTTAGTAATTTGATAGTACTTTGATTATCATATTTGATTACTGTATGTTCTTGTTGTATTTCTCCAACATCTTCAACTATCCTTCTAATCCATATTTCTTCACAAAGAACACTAATTAATGCTTTATACTTCACTTCAGTTGATTACAAGGAAACAATTCTTTGTTTCTTATTGCTCCATGATATCACTCCTAAACATATATTGAACACATATCTAGTGATAGATTTCCTATCATCTTGATTTCTAGCTCAATAAGAATAAAAATAACCTGCCAACTCAACATCAAATTAGTTAGTATACATAATACCAAAATTAAATGTTCCTTTCAGATATCGAATGACATTTTTTACTTTTTTCGAGTCACTTTCACAAGATTTAGCCATGAACTGACTAAGTATGCTGACAAAATATGTTATATCTTCCCTGCTAGTGGTGAGGTAGTAAAGAATTCCCACCAATTAATGATATAAAGTTCCATTCACCTCTTTAGTTCCATCAACACTATATAATTTAGCATTTTGTTCTAAAGGAGTAGACATTTATTTACATTCAATCATATTGAACCTTTTAAGGATTTCCCTTGCATATTTTCTTTGTGCCATTAGTGTCTTACCAGATTCTGTCCAAACTTCAAGACCTAAATAATAATGCAATTCACCATGATCCTTCATCTCAAATACCTGTGACAACCAAATTTTAATTTTTTCAATAACCTTGGATGTATTTATTGTTATTATGAGATCATCAATATATACCAATATCAAAGCAACATTCTCATATTCAAGTATAAGCTAGGATCAATTTTTCTTGTCATAAAAAACCTTTTTCATAAAAGAAAGAATCAATTTTCACATACCAAGATGTTGGTGCTTTCTTCAAACCATACAAATCTTTCTTTAACCTGCAAACTAGATGCTCCTATTCATCTTTTACAAACCATTTAGGATTAACCAAATAAACTTATTCTTTTAACTCACCATTAAAAATGCAGATTTGGCATCTAACCGATGCATTTTCCAATTATGTTTTGTAGCTAGTGCAATCATGATTCTAATTATGTTAAACTTAGCTATAGGTGCAAAAGTATCTTCATAATCAATTCCCTCTTTTTGTAAATAACCTTTTGGAACAAATCTAGCGTTATACTTATCAATGCTTCCATCAACAAGAAACTTGGATTTATACATCCATTTGCATCCCATGGGAACTTTAGTTTTTGGAAATTCTGTTAATTCCCATGTGTCATTTTCATTATAGAGTTATATTCTGCATTCATTGCATCGATCTATTCTTCATATTTTTTATCTTCTTCAAAACTTGAAGGTTCTACAACATTCATGACGTGAGACATCAATGCATAATTTGTATATCTTATAGGTGCCTGGATTTAACATGTTAAGATTTTTGGAGTTTTATTGCTTTCATCTTTCTTTCTTCTTTTTGGAGTCTCTTCTTCTCTTCTTGGATTTTCATGGTTGCCCAATGCCTCTTTTTCTTAAACATGTACCCATTCTTGTTCCTTATCAACACTTGTATTTATTTTTGACATAATCATCAATATCATGATATACACAAGTTTTATTCATTTTATCACCATCTTCATTTTCATGAAACACCACATCTTTACTTGCAAGAAATCTATGGGAACTAGGATCAACAACTTGTATGTTTTTTTATCATTCCAATAACAAATAAATGTGCACTTAATTGACTTTGTATCAAGTTTTCTTCTTTCATCTTTTGGAATATGAGCAAATGCCTTGGATCCAAAAACTTTTAAATGGCTCACTTTTGGTTTACATCCATAAAATGCTTCAAAATGTGTTTTAATATCTAAAGTTTTGGTTGGAATTGTATTTTTCAAATAAGCAATAGCTTTAATCGTTTCAACCCAAAACCCATTAGAAATATTTTACCTTGAAGCATACTACGTGCATATTCTACTAGTGTTCTATTTTTTCTTTCAGCATCTCCATTTTGATGAGGTATATGTGGCACTATAAATTGTTGTTGAATCTCATTGCTTTTACAATATTGATTAAATTTTCTTGATTTATATTCTCCCACCTAGTCAGATCTGAGAATTTTGATGCACTTGCCAGTTTTTCTTTCCACCATATTTTTGAACTCTTCAAAGTACTCAAAAATTTCGCATCAATGCAACATCATAAACAAAACGATCAAAGACTTTTAAATCCATCACTTATTGAGGTGTCTTTGTCCACAAAAATTCCATTACGCCTTTTGTTTCCTTGTTTAGACTCATTATATTTTCTTTTATATTAGTCATGTTTGAAGTGATGCCCGAGTTTGCCACAAGAATAACAATCATCATTTCTATTATCATGAGCTAGAAATTTACATTGTGCCATACCTTCTAGTTTTTCTTGAAATTTGCCTTATTTATTCTTGTCCCATGTCTTTCCTTTGTGTCGCTATTTACCTTTGGCTATCAATGGCAAATCTAAACTATTAGACCCCAAATTAAAGATTTTTGTCCTCTCTTCCTCTTGCAGAAGAATTCCTGGCAATTCATCAAAAGTAGGGAGCTACTCTCTAGTTGAAAGACTTGACAAAAAATATTGATAATCTTGCACTAAACCATTTAATGTGATGTTGACCAAGTCACTATTGGACACCTTTTCCCAATATATCCTAACTTATCACTTAAATATTTGACACAGGACACAAAATTTCTTATATTTTCAATTGCTTCTATTTTCATAGATAAAATGTTACTATTCAAAACGAAGATCCGGTTTGTATTTGTTGTTTCATAGAAATCTTTGACCACATTCCATGTTTCCTTTGATGTCATGCAATCCTTGATGTGAGGCATTATACTACCCTTTATGGACATACACAACAACACGTTCATTTTTGTCTCACATTTCTCCCAATCTAGAATAAAGTTTGCAACCGTGGATTTGGGCTCATCCCAACTCACAATTCACCATTAATTATAACCCTATAGAATTGTCAACAACTTGAATTTTTAGTTCACATAATTTTATCCATCAAATTTAGTGGATTCATTCAAATAAAAATCAACCAAAATATTTGACATTATAACACAATTTCTCTTTCTCCAATCAACAACTTCTAAATAAAAAATATTTTAACTATTCAACGAATTAAAATATTAAAAAAATACCCTTTCAATTCATAATATCTCATTTTTCATACCATTTGCAAACAATTCTTCTTTTTCTAACTCTTTTTCACCCACCAAAAAATAAAAACATTGGTAAAATCACTGGCACAATGTTTGGTTGATCACTCCAAATGATGAAATCTCTAGGAAAGATTATGTAACATACAACCAGACATCATGACATGTTTTCGCCAAGTTTAAATTCTATTTATGTTAATTTACTATTAAAATTAATGGGCTTAAAATAGTTAGAACAAATACTCTTAATTATTATTTAAGAGACTTTGGACAAAATTATTAAAAGAATAAAAAAACAGTTATAACAATTTCTGGAGTAGTTGGAAACAATTACCAATCACTTTTCTCCAAAAGGGAAAAGGAAAGGGCAACAAAGGGGTTGCCTAAGTTTTTCCCTACGCTTAGTTGTGATACAAGTGGTGTTAACTGTGAAGCCAAATTCATGCACGATTCTAGACCCTCTACACTACCATTAGTTTCTAAATGTTTCTAGATCTCCACGTGGCCATTAGTTCTAAATCTTTCTAGATCTTAACACTGCCATTAGTTTGTAGATCATTCTAGATCTCCATCTGAATCACATACAGGATTTTAGATCCTTCTTCTGCCTCTATAAATTTGTAATTTCTCTAGCCAAGGAAAGCAAGCCAAGGCCAAAGCCTGTTATGTAATGCAGAGTGATTTATGTTCTCCAGTGATTGTTTTATCTATTATGTTGTTTCTGATTGAGTAATCTTGTTGTTTCTCCATTTGACTCTCTCTGAGATTATTCTTTGCTATTGCCGTCTAAGTCTTTGAGTATAAATCCATTGTGTATTATGTATGGTCTGGTCTAACAACTGGTATCAGAGCTAGGGTTGAATATCCACTGTGCAAGCCGCTTAGTGCCATCGCCTTACTCTCATAGTGTTCGTTAAAATGTTGGTTGTTACCCCTGGATCTGTTGAAGGATTTGCCCAAGAAATAGCTGAGGAATGCTTGAACTAAAAGACAGTTGCTGCAACAAAAACAAGGTCGTGGATCTATGTTGAAACATGTTATTGGAGTTTGAAACGTGGTGTTCGTAAGTTTTTTACGTCAAGCTTCCACGTATACATCAAGTTTTTTCTCAAATTAACATATGTATGTGTGATTGTGAAAATGTTAAAACATTATATATGTTTTATATATTTAATATGAAACATATATAATTATATGTTGGAATTTTGAAAAGTATATTTTAAAAAGGAGCATGAATTTTGAAAAGGGTATTCTAAAAGGAGGAAGGTCATTATTACTAAATTTTAAAGAGTAATAATTAAAGTTTTATTTTTAAGTGGATTTTTTTATGTTTTGGGGCATGAATTTGATTGAAAATGGAGACAACAATTACAGATATGGAGAAGTTGGAGAAGTTAAGCAGGGATAATTTTGCCCTATGGAAATCATAGATGGAGGATATACTAATTTTAAAGGATCAATATTTTCCGATTGAGGGCACAACAAAGAAATCCTCATCGATGACAAACAAAGAGTGGAATAAGCTATATAAAAAGATGATTGCAACAATCCACCAATATTTAGCAAAGAATGATTATTTCAATGTGTCTGGAGAAAAGATGGTTGAAGGATTATGGAAGAAGCTCCATGATCTATATGAGAAGAACACGACATCAAACAAAGTGTTCTTGATGAAGAAGCTTTATAATCTCAAAATGAAGGAGGGTGCTTCAGTTTTTGAGCACTTGAATCCATTTAGTATTATTACTAATCATCTTGTCTCTGTTAAAATCATTTTAGATGATGAAATTAGAGTTATTTTGGTAATGTGTTCTATGCCAGATAGCTGGGAAAATTTAATTGTAGCTATGAGAACTTCAACAACTACAGGGACCCTGAGGTTTGATTATGTCAGCAACAATTTAGTGAATGAGGAGCTGCAACACAAGTCAATTGCGGAAAACAAGGGAGGAGAGGCTCTAGCTATAGCTAATCGTGGTAGGAGAATGTATCGAGGCCGGCAAGGGCGATCAAGATCGAGAGGCCGATCAAAATCAAGGAGAGGCAGAATCATCTTCTTTCATTGTGGCAAACCCAGGCACATGAAGAAATAATGTCGATTTTGGAGGAAATGACAAAAGGATCAGAGGCCGTCCAGTACAAATCACAAGTCATCCAGCACAAATGAAGGTGAGACTACTACTGTAGCCACAAATGGTGATGTGTTGTTTACTGTTTCAGTGTAGGATGCATGTGTATATACATCTAGAAGTACCTTTGATTGGATCCTTGACTCTGGGGCATTTCACCATGTAACCCCATGCAAAGATAGTTTTGTTTCATATAATTCTAGTGATTATGGTAGAGCGCATTTGAGGAATAATCATTTTTGTAGTATTGTTGGAGTGGGAGATGTACAAATCAAGATGAAAGATGGACAAGATATATTGTTGAAATAGGTTAGGCATGTACCAAAAATGTGCATGAGTTTAATCTCTGTGGGATGACTGGATGATGAAGGCTGTTTGACAAGCTTTGGGAAAGGAGGCTGGAAAATTAGCAAAGGTGCATTGGTCATGGCCAAAGGACCCAAGACAGGAACATTATATGCATTGAAGACACTAATAGGAAAATCAGATTTGGTTGTTGTCATAAAAGAAGGAAATTCAATAGATCTGTGGCATATGTGTTTCGGTCACATGAGCGAGAAGGGCTTAAAAATCCTTGTTGGTAATAATTTATTGCCACGTTTGAAATCCTACAGTATTGATCTTTGTGAACATTGTATCTATGTGAGACAAAGAAGGGTTTCATTCCTTAGAGGTGGCCATGACAGAAAGAAAAATGTGTTAGAATTGGTACACTCAAATGTGTTTGGGCCTGTTAACATCAAATCATTGGGAGGAGCATCATATTTTGTAACATTTATATATGATGCATCCAGGAAGGTTTGGGCATATCCTATGAATAATAAAAGTGAAATGTTTGGAATATTTCAAAAATTCCATGTTGTTGTTGAAAGAGAGACTAACAAATTGCTAAAGTGTTTAAGAACAGATAATGGTGGAGAATATTGCTCAAATGCATTTAAGGAATATTGTAACAGGTTTGGCATAAAGCATGAGAAAACTACGTCTAGTACTCCTCAACGGAATGGTGTCGCAGAAAGGATGAATCATACCATTATAGAAAAGATGCGAAGTATGTTGTCCATTTCTGGTTTGGAGAAGAATTTTTGGGCTGAAGCAGTCAGGACCGCTTGCTACCTCATAAATAGATCTCCAACAACAACCTTGGATGGCAGTATGCCTGGAGAATTTTGGACTAGTAAGAATTTGAATTATTCTCACTTGAAAATATTTGGATGTGAAGCATTCGTACATATTCCCAAAGAAAATAGAACTAGGCTAGATAATAAATCTATGAAATGCATTTTTTTGGGATATGCGGATGAAGATTTTGGTTATCGTCTATGGGATCTAGTTAAACATAAAATTATTAGAAGTAGGGATGTTATATTTAATGAGTCAGAAATGTTCAAGAAGACTGTAGGTGCATTGGAAGTCAATAAGGTTATTGAGCAGTTTGAAGAGTAGTAGGAAAACATACCACCAATACAAGAAAATGAACAGCAAATTCAGGACCATGAAGAACAACAAGTGGAAAATGATGAACAACAAGAAGAAGGAATCTTGCAGGAACCCTTACTGGAGATTCAACCTAATAATGCACCACCATAGTTGGTTCACAGATCTTCTAGGCCTCATAAGCCTTCACAAAGGTATCCTCCTTCAAATTATATTTTGTTGATTGATGAAAGTGAACCTAATCTTTTTCAAGAAGCCTATAAAGTTGAGCATAATAAAGAATGGAAGAAAGCAAAGGAAGAAGAAATGAACTCTTTGCTGGAAAATAAAACTTGGGAGTTGGTAAACCTCCCAAAAGGTGGAAAGGCTCTACAAAACAAATGGGTGTACAAGATTAAGCATGAAGGTGACGAAAAGAAGGAGAGGTATAAAGCAAGGATGGTGGTGAAAGGTTTTGC
>APFE030215661.1:0-11379 GCA_000404065.3 Pinus taeda
GATCTCTTTATGATCGGTATGGAGAAAGAGATCCTATTCCAAGGGGATTAGATACATAACTTGTTATGAAAGAAAATATATATATATATTTCTTCACAATAGGCTTCACAAGAATGACACTTTCAATTAGTAGACATGGATGGATATTTTTGATATTAATAATATGGATTTTTATATAGAAATGTAATATTTAACTTTTATTAATTCTACTTTTTATATGGAAAACAATCTAGACAAAATTATCCGTTATGTAATGAGTTCTCAAAAATATATTTCCCAATTTGAGAAAGTAAATGTTACTATCTCTTGTTATGAGACTTTAACGCTTAAAAAAAACTCATTAAGATATTAATTTAAGTAATGATTTCAACCCTAATCCTCTATAGCTAGATGAGGACATTCTTTTAGCTATTATATATAGAAGAAACTTCGAAGATTTTGTCAAGTTTTTTTTTTGAAATTAAACTAATCAAGATTAATAGTTCTCAAGATCTAATAATTTGCAATGAAATATTGAAGTGGATGAAAGTTGACTATATGACGTGTGATCTATAAATTTTCATGGACATTCCACTAGAATATTTTGTCACAACAAATATTGCAAATTTTAAAAATATTTTATTCTTCAATTCATTTCCTTAAATCCCATGTTTCTTATTATTGGTTTAATTCTCAAATTTATAGAAATAATTAAACTATGAAAAATGAAATAATGAGAAATGATTGCAAAAAAAACATAAATGAAGATAATATGTGACCCATGGGGGCTTCACTGGGGAGAAATAACATACTATGTGCATTCATATTTGGGAATATATATTGAGGAAAAAATGTCACAATACACTGAGCATATAATAGGGGGTAAAGGGTTTTTATATTGGCAGGCATAAAAAATGGAGCTCAAATTTAATAAAAAATATAAAGGAGTATAAAAAATGTTAATGAAAAAATGGATACGTACAATATCTAATGAAAGTAGGGGTTTTCTAAATTAGGAAGGTATATTGGGTTTGTATTGGTAGGGGGTTAAATAATGTTATTTTTAGAGGTATTTTCCAATATGTAGTCAAATTAGGGGTATTGTTTATTATGCCGTGAACTCACTTGATATGTCACAGGTTCATTGAGTGAAGCCACCATGATGTGACCTAGGAAACCTAGCATGGGAAAAATCCTCTAGATAGTGAGGCCTACGTTCTACTCACTTTTCTTAATTACAAAAATGAAAATACAAGGAAAGGGTCACTCGATATGGAGCTTCTCTTAACACTATATTAAGAAATATTCTTGCTCCTCTAATATGCTCTCAAATATTCTCCTATAAGATTTACTAAAATATGGAACAAGTGTAATGCTAAAAGAAATAAAACCTTCTCTTCCTAGCAGCCAAATATTTAACATAGCCTAATAATTTTCTAGGGTTGGGGTTGTTGAATCCTCAACGCTCAATTAGTGCTAAGGTTTTGGGCCTTCTAGAGTATTCTTAAAAGCCTACACTTGACTAGCTCCACATGTGTGAGTAATTGGGGTTGACACCCACTTAGTACCATAGTGGTGAAGAAGGTAGGTGAACTTCTCAGAAACATAACTATGATTACGATGATTATTACACTATTGGGAAGCTATTAGTGCTATAAATACATTGAGGGGCTAAGAGATATTCCCACAAAATTTTGATGCAAAAAGTACCATTTTATGCCTCAAAATGTCTCTAAAAGGCTTTAGAACTTGAATATCCAAACTAGGATTTTCTACTAAAGTGGGATTTATAGGACAACTCCAAATTTTCCAACTTGAAAATACCAACATAGATTAAAAAATTATAATGATCCCCTTTTTGTCATAACTCCCCATTTAGGGAGTCTTTTAGTCTCAAAAATATTTTATTGAAGGAGGCAAGGAAAATTTTCCTCTATCTTTTCCTTTGGGCACCATTTTTCTACCTACAACTTCTTTCAGCCAAAATTTCTAGAGGTCATGCTCCCGATGTCTAGTAGTTCTTGACTTCTTCAACAAAAATATATCTTCTACAAACTATAGTTGAGGTTCTAGGGCTAAATCGTCTATGGTAGGCAACACCTTCTCCTTAGTTTCCTAATTCAACATGGAATTCTCATAGTTTCCTCCATAATTTAGACTCCAATCGGTGAATGGTATTTTATGCTAATCATTCATGATTATAATAGGCTTACATAGGTTGCATTTTTAAGGAATAAATCTAAAGCTTTTGAAAATTTCAAGATCTTCAAACCGTGGTTGAAGACCAAACTAGCTACAAATTTAAGTGTCTAATATAAGATAATGGTGGAGAGTTTATATCAAGATGAGTTTGATTATTACTATGAATAACATGGAATAAGAAGACAATTCACCATCGCAAACACCCTAGAACAAAATGTTGTGGATGAAAGACATAATATATCATTACAACAAATAGAAAGAGAAATGTTGGATGCAAGAAAGATTCTAAATAGATTTTGGGTTAAAGTTGTTCATACAATAGTCTATATTCTAAATAATGCTCACTTTGTACCAAACAATGACGAGACTCCTTTTGAATAACGACATGGAAAACCAACCACAATAAATCACTTCAAAGTCTTTGGCAGTAAGTGTTACATTAAGAACAATGATGACAATTTGGGTGAGTTTGCAAGAGATGATGAAGGGATATTTCTAGGGTATTCAATCAAGAGCAAGGGCTACAAATGTTAAAATAAAAGATTATGCAAAATAGTTAGCAACATTGATGTGAATGGGATGAGGAGTTACCTTTAAAAAACAAATTTATCAGTCCACTTGGTCAGACCAATAATGAATATGAAGCTAAACATATTGAAAATGTAGAGAATATTAAGAAAAAGAGGCAAATTTCTCTCATCCAAAAACCCCCTCAAGATACGTAATAAATCATCACCCTACAAAAGTAATTTTGGAGTAAGAAGGGTCCTCACTAAAAGGAACCTAATGCTGTAGTTAGAGAACAAATGTCACAATATGGAGTCTAGCATTCAGAAGTTTTATAGAAATTTTAATGTCCTTATTCAAAAGGGACTACCAGGATTGCTAGGAATTGGAGATAAATTGATCAGCTAAGAAGATTACCACCACAAATTATATACTATTGCAAGAGATAAATCAAAGTTTGTTGGCATCAAAGGAAGCATCGTAGGGAAGGCTTTTATGGAGGTAATGGATTTTAACATATTCATCAAATATGAGATTAAACACATATTTATCATCAAGCCTACCTTTCAAAACTATACTGAGGTAGATGAGACCTACAGAAAATTGGTAAAGTTTTCTATTCCAAGTGACGATCAATGGGATAAAATATGTGAACTACTTGGATAAAGAAGTTTTCACCTGCAACAAAAAGAAAGCAGAGCAACACTTCTTCAGGCCTAGTAATCAACAACAACCCTCGAAGATAGTGACAACAGCTTCAACAATTTTAAGATCTCCTATATTCTTCTTCTATTAATGAAAATAATTTTGAGATATTTAGTAATAAATCTTGATATTTCCAATTAAGATATTTTGTTACAATCTGTATAAATACTTCATAATTCGAAGTATTAATGTTGAGACTTGTATGAAAAAAAAGTCTTTTAAGGTAAAGTTGTTCACTCTGCTTAAGTGATCAATTCTCAATAATACAAAAAGCAGTTTCAGGATTCCCATGTTAGACTCATTGGTGAATTTTTCTCTCATGTTAATGTGCTTTTTCTTTGTCATCACATATGTTTTCCTTATATGATTTGTTCAAAGAAAAATAAGAAATTGAATTTGTTTAATTGCACTCAATTCTAGCTTATGAACAACAATTGATGTTTTCCAACTGATGTTAAATATAGAATTCTTAAATGTTATATGTTTAATTGATCTTTAATCTTTTCATCTGTCTCACTTCAAAAAGCTCGTAAGATCTAATAATCTGCCTACCTTTCCCTTTCACAATTGTCTGTTAACTCTGTAATTGATCCACTTAAATTTGATTGACTCCATTGCCCAATGGCTTACTATTATAGTTTCAACCAAACAATCCAAAAAACCAAATTTCGAACCTTAAATCTAGCCCAAAATCCCGATACAAACAAATCTAGATCTGATATAGAGATCCCTCTTTGAGTTTAGAAGGGCTAGATTCTAAACTTGAAAGTGTTTCTATGGTTACCTCTGGGTTTCTTTCACAACATTAAGAAATTATAGAGTGATAACATCCTGGCAACCATACTGGTGAATTTGAATAAATCTAATTTGTATTAAATTTTCTCTGGTAGATTTTTTTGTTTTGTTTTGTTTTAGTACTTAAAGCTATTTATAGGTTTGTGGCTGAGAAATATATTATGATTTAAGGTTGTTTTCCACTTTAAAAGTTGTATATATATTACCTATGAATACTTAATAGTAGATCTAGCTCCTAAAACAATATACACTAGAGCTAATCCATATCTAAAGCCACTGAAAATTGTAGATAATCCATAAAAAATAATTAGAAAGAGAAGTGTATTTGAGAGTGAATCAAGTGAAGTTCCTCTTCCTAGGGTTAATTCCCTTCCTAAGAATTTTTTCACTTTAGAATATATATAATTTGATCTAGATTTTGAACATAGTCTTTTTAGAAGTAAGTTTGACAGCTTTGTGCCTAAAACTGTGATTGATGAAAGCCTGCTAAACCCTTTAAATCAGATTTTGTTGATAGTGAACTCAAACAATTTGACAAACTTGAAGCTCTGGTTAGCTAGTTAGATCAGGTTGTACATAAATCCATGGTCCATCAGTCACCTAAACCTTATTCTTCTTCTGTTGCTTCCTCTCCAACCTCACTAATAATCCCACCTAGTTTTTCTATTCCGTTAGAAATTCCCATTGTTCATACTACCCCTTTAGAGATTCCTACTCTTTCTTCCCCTCTAGAGGTTACTCTTATTTATACTACTCTAGAAATTCCTTCTATTTCTACTACTCCTTTAAGGATTACCCCCATTTTCACTACACACGTTTCATATTCAACCACTACCACCTTTACATCAATAGAACAAAGTGTAATTAAAAACCCTTTCATACCTTCCATACCCACACCTATTATAGTTCCATCTAAATCTCAAACACAAATCATGGTAGCCCAATATGCCCCCTTGGTTCTACTTGCACAAATCAATGCAATGCCTCAAGATTACCAGAGTAGGATTCCTCAATTTGATAGCATTGGGCCCTTAACTGCTTAGCATCATATTGATAAGATGAATGACTACTTAGACCTCCAAGAGATAGATGATGCTTATGTGAAAATGATATTGTTTGCTTGAAGTCTCACTGGGGAGGTTAAAAAATGGTTTAAACGATTACCAACTAACTCTAACCCAAACCTAATCGACTTCATGACACCTTCCTCAGAAGATAGGAAGTGAAAAGAACCCTCTACAATTTTTAGCAAAGTATGAAAGTATCGAAAGAGCCCCTAGTGAAACAGTCCAAGACTATTGTATCTAATTTAACAATATCTATAACTTGATCCCTACAAAAATACAACCTCCTCTACAACTAGCCCTGATTAAATTCCCATATGGTTTTAACCTTGATATGTCGTACCAATTAAGAGAAATAAACCATGAAACCCTTGAGGAAATGTAGAGAAATGAAGTTAGTGTTGAAGTCAATCTGTTAGCAAAGAGGGCCAGACTGAAGGACGAAAGGAGAGTTACAATAAAATAGGAACATGCTTCTTCTTCCTCTGATGTTAAGTTGGACACTTTAGTAAGAACAATGGAGAAAATGATGGAGATAATTTCTATCGCTGATAGAACTCCTCCGATGGAAAACTAAGGTGGTCCCCAAATTAGAAATCCAAATTTCAGGCAAATCCAACCTCAGATTAAACAAAGAGAGCAGAGAGGAAAAAATGATCAACAATAGATTATACCTCCATTTCAAGAAAAATATGCAGATGAGGAAGCTGACATACTTGAAGATCCTGAAGAAAATCAAATAAATTTGTTTGAGGAAACCGAAGTTGATCACATTTTCCTGACTAAGGAAAAGCCAAACATTTTCCTACTCTCACAGCTAGAAGCCATTCCATTAGACTCTAAAGACTACAAACAAGGATATCAAAACACCGTTATGGAAGTACATAGACAATATAACTTGAGGAGTAAAAAGACTGTTGACACTCCTCCCAAGAAGACCCAAACTGATACCTTTTCTACTAGTCAGCCTAAAGATTATTCTCAGAAGGAAACTTCTACGAAACAGGATGCAACTACAAAAGAAATAGAAAAACCTCCTACATATTTTAGCATTGAAAATGAACTGGCTAAAGTAAAAGTTTCTATTCCCCTCATTGAATTAATCAACAAAAATGCCTATAGATCACAAATCATAAAATCCTTGAATATAGGGGAAGGGACTGACACAATCAATTTGACTGATGAACAACCTGAGTTATTGTTTGGGCCTGAGGTCAAAGGAAAATCTCAGGATGGCAGTGTAGCCCCTTACTAAATTAGCTTGAATATTCATGATAAAATTCTACACAATGCATGCTTGATTCTAGATCTTCACACAATCTAATGCCTAGGGCTATTATGGAGAAAATAGGCTTAGATATAACCAGACCATATAAATATTTATATTCATTTGATTCAAATAAGGTAGTATGCTTAGGATTAATTAAATATTTATGTGTTACTCTAGTCCAAATACTAGCAAAGACCTTGGTGATTGACATTGTAGTAACAAACATACCTCCTAAGTATGGAATGTTTCTATCTAGATCCTGGGGAGAAAAATTATAAGGAACTTTACAAATGGATATGACTTATGCTATCATTCTAGTGTTTGGATAGCCAAGAAGATTATATAGGGAAACACTAATGAAGTATATGGTTAGTAGTCAAGACAAACCCAACAATTATACCCTATATTCAGTACATCCAAACATGGATTCATTTATCTTGTAAAATAATGAATGTGTAGAAAATGAATTTTCACAATTAGAAGTTGAAATTAGTAATACATAGGTAATAAAATTGGATACTGAAGAAAATGATGTAGAGGGAGAGGTTCTTTGGAATATGGATTTCGATGGGGGTGTGAGTAAGGATGGAGTAGGGGCAAGTGTTTTCATTGTAAACTCATCAACAAATATGGCAAAGGAACATGGTCACAAAATTAATTTCCAGTGCACCAATAAAATAGTTGAATATGAAGCACTGATCTTAGGGCTACAAAATTTAAATAGATTAGGAGCAAAAAAAAATTTTGTGCATAGGGATTCTGAACTAATTATCAATCAAATTAAGGGTGAATATGCTACTAGACACCATAGACTAAGCACCTATAGGAATGCAAGCTTATATTTTTTGTAATTCTTTTCTGAATATAATTTGTGTGTTATCCCTCGAAACCAAAATATTTTAGTTGATGCCTTGGCTATTTCACCCAGCACTTGCAAAATTCCTTTTCACCCCAATAGGAAATATGTGGTGGAAGTAAAACACAGGCCAACTATTCCTGATAATGTAAGATATTGGCAAGTTCTCATTTATGATAAACAAATAGAGAATCTTTTACAAATGAAATATGAATTTGAGTCTGTAAATATTGATATAAAAATGATATAGATGAAAATGAAAAAGAAATAGTGTTTAATGAAATTGATGATAATCAAGAAGAACTCGAGGTTCTACAATTAAAGGAAATTTTTTTACCAAGAGGATTGGTACCATTGGAAGAACTTTTTGACTTTGATGATGTAGACAAAAATCCAAACATAGAACTAGTAGGAGCTGAGGTAGAGGACTGTAATATAGGAACTATAGAGAATCCCATAATTGTCAAACTATCTAAATCCTTACCTCCTAAAGAAAGACAAAAATACATTGAGTTTTTTTAAAGATATGTGTTTTCATGGACCTATGAAGACTTAAATCTTATGATACAAGTATCATTCTGCGCACCATTCCCATCAAGGAAGATCAAAATCATTTTAAATAGAAATTGAGGAGAATAAACCTAGTGTTATTTACTTTGTTGGAAAAGGAAGTAAAGAAAATTTTCGATGCAAAGATCATTATACCCCTTAGACTTTCGAAATGGGTCTCAAATCTAGTACCTACTACAACAAAAATAGGTGAAACTAGGCTTTGTGTAGATTTTAGAAATCGTAACAAGGTTTCTCTTAAAGACAACTAACCTTTGCTCAAAATGGATCATATCCTACAAAAGTTAGTTGGTTCGTGCATAATTTCATTGTTGGATGGTTTCTCAAGATACAACCAGGTTTTGATTCATCCTGATGATCAACACAAAAGAACATTTACTACACCATGGGGCACTTTTATGCATGTAAAAATGCCTTTTGGCCTTATGAATGCCGGGGCCACTTTCCAAAGAGAAATGGAAATTTCTTTTGTTGATGAAATTTATAGGTTCATTGTTATCTACCTAGATGATATTATTGTGTTTTCAAAGATAGATGAAGAACACTAGCTACATTTAAGAAGATTTTTTGAAAAATGCAGAAAATATGGTATCTCATTAAACCCTAAGAAAACTCTTTTTGGTTTAGAGGAGGGAAAATGTCTAGGCCATGTCATTTCAAAGGAAGGTATTAGAATTGATCATAGTAGAGTCAAATCCATATGAAAAATTAACCCTCCCAGAAATAAAAAAGAGGTTCAATCCTTTATTGGAAGAATAAATTTTAGGAGATTTATCCCTAAGTTGGTTGAAATATTAAGATCCATTACAAATATATTAAGGAAAAACATTGAAATAAAATGGAATAATGAAGCCAAGAAATCCCTTAGTGAATTCTTGAAATGCTCCTGTTTTGATAAGCCCTAACTTTACAAAGGATTTTATGATTTTTTCTTTTGCATCTGAGCATACTATTTCAACTATTTTATTGCAGATTCAATGGAGCTTTGAGGGATGCCTCACTAAGGTACAACATCATGGAGAAACAAGCCTTTTCTTTGGTAAAGGAATTAAAGGATTTTAGAGTGTACATCTTACATTCTCATATCATTGCATTTGTCCCAAGTCTTGTGGTAAAATATATTCTAACACAGACTGGCCCATATGGAAGAACAAGGAAATGGATTGTTCTGATCCTAGAGTATAACATTGAGATAAAACCATCCAAGCTCATGAAAGGTTAGGGATTGGCAAATCTAATGGTTGAGTCCAATTTTCATGCATTGGATATCAATTAATAATAATAATAATATAATAAATAATAAATAATAATATCCATTTTTAAGGTCAACAGCCACGCCAGACACCAAATTGGTGTATGATGAGACCCCCTTGTTTGTGGGACAAGGGACCCACCTCCGTGCAGCAATTTGACTGCTAAGTCTACGAAGGCATACATACTCTACCCCCCTCTGGTTTTGAACCTGTGACCTCTTAGGAGGAAACACATGCTCTTAACCATTAGGCCCACTCAAGCTGTATGAACAAGAAGAGTTTGTGACTCAGGAGGTATCATAGGTTTTTTCTACCTCACCATGTTATGTAGACATTATCTTTGTATTACAAAACTTAGAAGCTCCCCCTTGTTTAACAAAGAAAAAAACTAGGTTTCTAAAAATGAAAGCTATGAAATTTTGTATTTTGGGTCAGAATGTATATTGAAAAGATGTTGGAGGTCTTTTGCTAAATTGTTTATTAAAAGATGAAACATACGTGGTCATGGAAGAATTTCATCAAGGAGACTGTGGATGCCATTTGTATTTGAAAACCAAAACCAACAAAATCCTAAGGGTTGGCTTTTACTGGCCTACCTTGTTTGCAGATGTGCATAATAAAGTCACCACTTGCCACCAATGTCAAATATTTGAAGGCAAGAGAAATATTTTCCCTTTAACCTTGAAAGCCATTTCAATAGTGGGGTCTCAATTTCATTGGTGAAATTATGTTAGGTCCCTATAATACTAGTGATTCCCCCATTACTATTGTCGTTGTATCCCTTATTTTTATTGTTGTGCCCTTATTGTCCCCATATTGTTATTATTGTGCTCCATAGAATCCCACCATTGTTATTTTTTTTCCTTTATATTATATTGTTAGGTCGGCTTTGGTTATATTGTGACCCCTTAGACTCCTATATATAGAGAGGAGGTTTTTTCATTTGAATCATCGAATAATTGTTCATTTGTGTAATTTAAAGGAGGTTTCCCCCTTGAAGAGGCTTATTTCTAAGGCGTTGATCTATCTTTTCTATCTTTTTGTGAGTTGGTTTCATAAAATTTGGTATTAGAGCTTTGGATTCTAGGGCTTCACTGCTCCAAATAGGTCACCGTGGAATGTTCGCTATAACTGTTTCGCTACAGAGTTTCAGAAGCTAACAAAAAACCTTTTTGAGATGGAATTGGTCTTAACCTCGGGCTTGAATTTCAGAGCTTGTCTCGCTATAGTTTCAAAGATATAATCTAAGGAAGTGAGGGTTTTTGTAGACCCCTGAATTATTCCAAACAAGTGACCTTGGGAGAATCGTCATAACTTTTTCTCTAAGCATCAGATTGAATTTCTATAAGAAGTTACAGAAATAAGATGAAATTTAGTGTTTTGGGTATCATTTTCATAGCCTAAGGTTGAAACAGTGACCCACGGTACATTATACAAGTTCGATCTACTGAACCAGTCTATACTCAGGTCATCGTGGGAGATTTGGCATAAATCTTCATTGAAGAATCCAATCTTGATTAGAATTGTGGGGTTAGAAAAATTACTTAGAGGGTTATAGTAGGAAGAAATTTCAGACCCTGGAGATCCAAAATTACAAAGATACATCAGATTCAATATCGAGCTCCTACAAAGTGAAAAAAGGTGTGTATTTTTTTTTTAATTTTTGCATAAGCTTGGTTTGAAAAATTAGTTTGAAGGAATTAAAAGGGCATAGTGAAGCATTATTATCGGTAATTGATGCCTCGAAGAAAGAAAATGGAAACACCTAGTAAGCAACCTTAAAGCTCTAGCATGAATGATGAATAAGAGGAAGAAATGCAACATGATATATCGAAATTACGAGACCAAGTGCAACAAATTTCACTCACACAAAAATTCACAGAAGCTAAGATGGATGGTTTTAAGAAAGACGTAGAAGCTAAGATGTATGGCGTTGAAGCTAAGATGGATGGTTTAAAGAAAGGTGTAGAAACTAAGATGAATGATGTGGAAGCTAATATGGATGGCGTGGAAGCTTAGATGGATGGCGTGGAAGCTTAGATGGATGATTTAAAGAAAGGTATGGAAGATTTGAAGATAGATTTGACAAAGTTTCTACAAGAAATGCTTACTAATGGCGAAAGGGTAGTAAAGGAAACTCATGATGAGAACAAAATAAATGTTAATCATGATTTCATA
>APFE030215665.1:0-12613 GCA_000404065.3 Pinus taeda
AAACATACCTGTCATGGCTGCAACAAATATCAATATCACTGTTATGGCTCTCTAGTTCCTTTCTCTCCACTCTAAATACCTCCATTAATGACCTCGAACGACATGGTCTTGTCTTTCATTCTTCTCGTCCATGCATCCCTTCTCGCTGATCACTGAGCTACAAGGAACGACAGGCATAGAGTCATCGACAACAAGCATAGAAATAGACATCGGCCACAAGAAATACAATGAAATTCCTTACCATTGCAAATGATGGAACAACTGGGCTTTTCATTCAAATTTTATTGATACGCCATCAAGCATTCATAAAACACAACACATAGACAATATAGACAGAAACAAAGGAACCAACATAGAGTCACAGTAGCACAAACACTTTCAAAATGCAAATATAAATTAAAAAAAAAAAACAAATTTTACTCAAAAAGATGATTGAGATATATTTTAAGAAATTCTTTTCACATCCAAAAAAGGACTATGTGAGATGCTTTTCTTGAAATTATCGTGCAAAACAGTTGGGTTTTCTTAACGAAAAGGATGATTGAGATGTTTTTCAAGAAATTCTTTTCACCTCCAAGTCATCTATCCACTTCGGTGCAAATTTGTAATGCTCAGGCTTGAATTTGAATTTAAGGTAGAATCTTTGATATTCTGTAAATATTACTTTACGCCGAGATTTTCTGGTCCTCAGCTGCTTTTGGCCATAAGCAATTCAATATAATATAATTGGTTGCCTTTCATTTAGCTTCAACACCAATATAATTTTTAAGCTTTTTTAAATTGAAAATCATAAGTTTTTTTATTCGAAATTAAATTTTACTTGTTTTGTTCTGTAACAATAGATACTTTGTTTAACTTAGCGTAGATTTTCTCTCATCCCGTGCTTTCTACTATTAACCATTAATGTTTCAATGTTACTAGAAGTGGGTTATACTTTATTTAACCTAACGCAGGCTCTTTCTTGTTCCGTCTTTTCTACTATTAATCAGTAATTTTTCAATGTTGTTAGAAGTGAGTATTAACCATTAATGTTTCAATATTACTAGAAATGAGTCAAGAGAGCTGGTTACATTTATCTATTTCTTCCGTTTTTATCTATTCAATAATATATACCATGTCTTTATTTAAGTTTTAATATTCAATAATATATATGCCAAGTTTTCATTTAAGATTCAATATTTAATAATATATATAACATGTCTTTATTTAGTGTTTAATACTAATATATTTACTCTTAAGTTTAACATGTACTTTTTAATTTGAAAATCCCAAGTTTCTTATATAATATTATATGTTCACCCATTTCAAATGTGATCGGTAACTCAAGCATTTTTTAATTTTAAAATCGCAAGTGTCTTATATGAAATTATATGTACACCTATTTCAAATGTGATTGATAACTCAAAGTTAAGATGAAGTCAAATTTAATTATATCGATAAAAATGTTTTTTCTTAAAATAGAATAGGGATTCCAAAATGTTAATGTAATTATTAATTATTATTAGATTTATGATCGGACCATTAAATATTCTATAATTTTTTTAGTAGTATACACAAATCAAAGACTATGATTTAAGTGCAAGGTAGCTACGTTTTTTTTGTCATTTTAGTTAATTGATTAGTTAACAAAATATCATATGAGCAAGTTTCATATGAAATGAGTTATGGTTTTTTCGACATGTGATATTGAAAAGCCATGGCCCGAGCCCATGGTCTTGTAACATACCCTATTTATAGATTAAGAAACTCCATAATAAACTGGATATAAATCTTCATGGATAAAAATCTTCTTCCATGGTTTATTGAATATATGTTTAGCTTATAATAATAATAATAATTTTATAAAATATCAAATTTTAGCAATGTGAGATGTATTATGAAGTAAATGTTTTGATTTTTATTATGGATTGATAATTACTAACATTTACTAGCCATTTAATTTTTATAATTGTGCTAGTATGTAAATTTCTATTCAAAATGTGTTATTTTTTTAATATTGATAATTTAAATACATTTTAAATATTTTTTTGCTACTTTAATACTAAATGTTTTAAATATTTGAAAATACATTTTATAGTGAATTAAGCGTGTGTTTATCTCTTTTTGTTAATCATATGGGAAGTGAGATAATTTATCTTATTTTGGTTATTCGATTTGTTTGTTTACTTATAGATTTTTCTTCTCAAAATAACATGCACATATTACTTTGTATGGTTTGAAGTGTAGAAACAATTTTCATTGTTTTTTCCTTCTTTCTCTCCCTTGCTCTTTTTTTATTTTGTTGTAATTTTAGATATATTTTCTTAATCTTCTTTTAGTTTGTATACAATATTGAACAACTAAAAGTTTATCCTAGGAGACTAGAAAGAAAATTCATAGTTAAAATAATGTATTCCTTAGACAAAACTATTCCCCAAACTTGCATCCCTGTATTTTCCAAACAACTAATACACTTTTCAAGACATGGGACAATGATCAAGTATTGATGGTACCAATATATGTTGTTAATTCAGGCTCATTCGAATGGATGTTGCTAGAAGGACTGTCATCATGATAAGCGGCATCAACACAAATATCATTAGCACAGGAACCTATTTAGGGAGTTTCCTCTTAAACAAGATTCCTCTATCCCTAAACCATAAATGGAGAAAGAACCTAGGAGTTTTGAAAATGTGATAAGAAAGAAAAAATTAGGTAGAAAACCCTCCTTGGATGTTGATTTCATTGGAAAAAATCATGTAATTGGTATGAAATGTTATCTAAGAACATGGTGGAAACCTTAAACAAGGTTACCAATAATCCTAAGGAGTAATCCCACCAGTGATAAGAAACATGGGAAAGAATGATATATAATCAAGTGAAGAAACAACAATAGTGGAGACTACAAAGACATATAAATGGATTAAGAAATTAGAGACCTAACACACTTAGAAAAGGCAAATATATGGAGCTTGGCAAGCTTGATGTGTAGTATTTAGCAGTATAATGGGATGCAAAGGAGAATCACTCAATATTGAATCAATAAATTCAAGTTTTGACAAATGCCTTGATAAAAAAAGGATAATTTTAGCAATAAAAAATACCATGTAAGCATCACTAGTCAATTTCTTTAGCAATTAAAACTAAAACCCTAAAATAATGATAAAAATAGGAAAATAGAATAAAAGTTTGAAGAAAGGAGATGTAAGAAACTTCTACAAGAGTTTAGAGAAATGCTAGTCGATTTAAGAATGATGGAATTGATGACAAACATGTTCCACCCCACCCCCTCAAATATCCAAGGAAGAAATTATCATAAATGATCAAATGAATGATTGAAAAAAACAAATATATATTTAAAATAAAATTCTCAAAGAAAAGCCAACTATGATTATTCTATAGGGAACAAAGTGCTCAACTAATATGCTCTCTAAAATTGATACTACTTGTTCAAGAAACTATAACTCAATGACATTAGATGTACATGAGGCATCAAGGGGAATTAATTTATTATACATCCCGCATAATATTATTCTTTCAAACATCTTTTCCACTCAAAGAATGGCCACAATAAAGTATCAACTAATATGCTTGGCATAAATGGGCTTCACTTCCATTGTCTATTGACCCAATTTAATAAGGAATATATGTTTCTCTTTCTTCACAATATTCAACTCATCCCTTATATTGTAGGACATGGTTACCCATTTGTGGGACAATATTTATTATTGAATCCTTGGATGAAAATAGGGGAGGTTGATACGAATCTCGAGGTCTAAGATTTAGGAACCATAAATGTTGACAGAGAGAAGAAGAGAGAGCATACAAATATCCTCTGAAACAATTCTTATAAAAACTTTAAATAGAAAATACACATAGTGAATACCTAACATATATGAAAAGAAAATAATTCTTTATTAAATGGAGAAATCATTTATCCCACATTTTGGAGGTCACATTTGTCCTTTTACAAGGTCAGGCCCATCATTTATGGTATTCTAGGTTCCTTCTTGAGTTACAATACCATGGGTAAATACCATGTGTGGATACTACTTTCCATTTCGGATCAAGATTCTTCCGTTAGGAGGAAATGGTTCCCATTGTGTCAAGTTCCCTCATTAGAGGATTTTGTTGAATTGAGCCAACTAATAGGAGGGTTTTGTGTGCTTGACCCATAATCAATGTGAGCAAAAGTCAAAGGATATAGTATCCTATAATTCTTATGGGCCAAATTTGATATTGGTAGTGTCTGGCCTAGAAAATGAACATCAATGACAAGGGTGTTTTGTGGTTGATCCATAAACATGGGTTTGTAGGTGACCCACAACTATGATAAATGATGGTCCAGAGATATTAATATCCCATGACACTTGTGGGCCAAATCTGATACCAATAGTATATGGACAAGCCCTAGATGGGAAAAGCTTCATTGACATGGGTCTATGATGGAAGTTTCGCCTAGAAGGTTATAATGCAAAATGTCTTCATCTTGTTGTGTATGTCATCAAAATTTTTGACCCAACTAGTGTGAGTGACAAAATTATTTTGTTGGAGGGGGCCAAAAATGATAATCTTCCATTGCAATGGGCTATGAAAAAGATAATCCATTTAGAAGGGTCGATATCATAAGTATTCGATTGGAAAATATTTGGCAATGGAAAACCTCTGAAATCTTACATAGGTGCGGGATTTGGAAACATAAAAAATATTCCAATGAAATTCTTAGTGTTGTGGCTGGAGATCCGAAATCTTCCACTCATTTTGGATGTGATTTGAAAGTTGATCTAAAATATTCAACATGTACTCGTTACAATCTGAAGAAAGAAGAGGCTCTTCACTCTAGGATATCATGCATAGGTAGTGAGCAAGGCATCATTGCGAGAATATAAACATGAACTGGAGGCTTGGATCATGTTTTGGAATACTACCATGTGACATCCATAGCCTTCGTTACCCCTATTATGAAGCAGAAACTCACCATGCACTATGGCCATCGTTTTTCCTTTTGTGAACATTCATTTTTATGAAATTTTTTGAACTGCTTGAAACATATGAGTGGTGGCTAAAATCATGGATGGTATGAGATAAAATATAATGAAGTCATTCACAGGATTTCCTATGATATTCATGGAGACTATGTCGTCACTCATGTGGATGTCATTATAACCTTCAAAGCTATAAAGCCTTGGATTTTCTATTCTTCAGAGGTCAGAGAGGGACCGTATGCTTAGCATAGTGGTCACCCTTTTGCCAGGTATCTTGGCAAGAAAAGGGTCAGTTTGAATATTGAGGAGAACCATGAGCACTCTAGAGGCTTGAAAAATAGCGAGCCAAGTGTAGGTCGTGTTGATGGTATCCTCCACATCATTATAATGTTAAACCTTGCAGTCTGGGGTGTGGGGAGTGATGAGAAAAAATAAGAAACTACGAGATTATTTGTACATCCTCTCCTCCCAAGCGTATGCCATGTATTCTTCCTTAATTTATGCGTGGCTAAAATCTCTTGATTCTTGGAGGTTGAGGTAGTATTCCAGGGTGGAATCAACAAAGAAAACAACATAATGAGGATTATTGAGGTATTTGAGAATGTACCATTGCTTCTTGTGAGAACTATCATTGGGAAAGATGCAGATTTGTAGCTTGTCCATGAGGCCATGCCTTCACCAGAGTCAAACCTGGATTAGTCTCTTTTTCTTGCAAAAAAACTTATGCAACATGTTCTTTCCATTATTGAAGGGCACATAAACACTAATGTCATTTCAAATCTATAATTCCTCCACCACATCTCTGTTTTGAGGCATGTCATCATTATGATACTTCATCTTTGAGCTTCCTACAACCCTTTTAATGGCTACCACAACCATAGGGTCTGATCCTTTCCTTCTTACTAATTATTTCTTGAGGGATTTAGTAGTCACAATCCCTTTGGACCTTGCCAGTGATTTCACCAAATTCATATGGTGAATGATTTGAAGAAATAAAAGGCTTAACCCTCACCAAGGAGAAAATTTAATCTTTCATCTAAATAATAACTTGAATGTCAAAAAAATGGCCTAGACATACATTTGTTAAATCAACTTGGCTCTCATACCACTTATCTAGATCGTAGGGGCTATGATCTTGGAACAATAAATATTTAGAGAGAGTAGGAGAGAAAGAATATAAATATGGCATGCAACTATTCTTGGAAAAATATTGAACATAAAATACACACGCTCAATACCTAACAATATATGAAAAACATATAATTCTTTATTATATGGATAAATCATTTTCCCTATAATTTGAAGGAACCATCTATCATTTTACCAAGTGAGGCATGTTATTAACAGTATTCTCGGTGGCTTCTTGAGTTATAATAGACTAGGTGGATACCATGGGTGGATTCCACTTCCAATTCAAGTCATAACGATGATATGACCATATACAGATTTGTGGTTTTTCGAAGTCAGTAATTGAAGCCTAATTTTAGTTAAATTGGGAACATCCAATGGAACCCATACCTAGGGAAATAGAAGAGGGGTCCTTCATCACGTAAGCTCTATAGTAGAGGAATTTCCTTTTTCAAAATATTTAATGGTCAAAGGACCAATAAGTTTGTTGTAACATGGGCTTGAATCGTTGACCAATATGTTTGAAATTATATTAGACATGAATCCAAAAAATGATCCATTTAATTTAGAAGTGTTTTAGATAAATAATCCATACATTTAACAGAATTTGGCTAAATATTAGAAATAAGTTCCAATGGGAAAATGTACCACAACATATCACTTCTAGAAAAATTTAAATTACGTCATATTATCTATGACAACGCAATAAAGATGAATTCAAAGATATTTTTAAATCATAGAAGGATTTGATTGAGAAAAATGGAGTAGATTTAGTATAATATCATCCTCAAATGTAGAACAAGGAAACTTATCAG
Organism: Pinus taeda; assembly: GCA_000404065.3. NCBI lineage: Eukaryota > Viridiplantae > Streptophyta > Pinopsida > Pinales > Pinaceae > Pinus > Pinus taeda. Next base: position 6,908 of record APFE030215665.1, read on the forward strand.
CCACAAAGCCCAACATCAAATATAGTTGGGGAACTGTAACAGATAAGAGGAACTCTTATGGTAGAAATAATTAAAAGTTTGATGGGTTAATGAAGGATATAAGAACAAACAATTCTTTGATTTATCCATGGTTTAACATCAACATCTTAACTTATTTTCAACCCTAAAAGACAGTTAGGGTTTGAAGTTATAGTGAGATGTTAACATTGAAATGGAATTGAGAAATTACTACTAATATTATCTCACTGAACCTAAGAAGTATTTAGAGGACTTATTGAAAGAATTACATAGAACATTCCCACTTTGATTCCCTTTAGTCTAAATACATGGTTGCTCTAAAAAATCCTTCAGCTAGGTTCTGCCCTTGGGAAGGAGGGTAGTCTCTCCAAAAACCGATGACCAATTTGTGATATTCGAGGTCCTATAACCAGGTCAAGTTGAACTTGAAAGGTGCTCTAGGTTTTAGGGATGTACCATCTAGTTCTAGATAGATGCGTGAGTGATCTAAGATACCCCAAGATCGAATTCATTGATGAAAATTAGAGAGGATACCAAGCAAGTCCTTCTTGATGAGAAAGCAATCCAATCTCCTACCCAAAGTAGCATCACCAATTCTACTATTATGCCATGTCAGTTTCTTTTTTTTCATGGGGATGTCAATCATATGATGTTGTTACAAGAGATGTTACATATAATCTAATAGGGGATCCAGCTGTGTATGATGTCCCTAGGATTCCTCATGACAAATAGTGAAATTGAGTTGTCCACCAAAAATTATGTTATTAGAATTCATCAACGATAGTTACAAGAGGTGATTCCAGAGCTCCACCCTAGTATGATATCGTGGATAGACATCGATGATACAAAAGTTCTTTCCCATCTCCAAGGAAAAAATATCCATTCCTAGGAATCTCGGTCCCCCCCATACAGAAATGGGGTTGATGGATTGAATATTAATGTCGAGTGCAATACATTGATCTCACCCATTGACATCTAGGGCATTAAAGCACCAACCATGCATCATAGAGTGACAAATCTAGGAAACCTACTCTACCTTCCCAAGGGTTTCTTGTAAAAAATTATGTCAGATGGCTCTGTATCTAGGAGTCTCTTGAGACTAGTTTTTTAGTAGGGCTAGGCAACCCTATACATTTGAAGGACAACCACTTCATGGATCATCTTTATTAAGGGTGTTTTTTTTTCTAAGAACCTATCAATTGTGGTCTATCTTCCCAAGGCCACATCTACCCCAGCAAGAAGGATAGCTCTCGAAATCCTAGAAGGGTGCACTCAAGTGGGTTTGGTATCAATAGGGAGGGAAGATAGACCTAATCTAGATGGTCCAAGAGGGATGGATACCTCGAGGTCGGAGGTTATATGGATGTGAAAGTTGAGAAGTGGTGGAGGGCTTAGGTGAAGTGATAGAGTTAGCTCTAGTAACAAAGGGTGGGGTAGTGGAGAAGATAGTAGAAGGATGATCGAGCGGGCATGTTAGAGGGAATGTGGAAAAGATAGGAATGGATGCATATGCAACATGTAATTGTTGTGCAATGCATATAAAAGAAACAGAAGAATAGAGAGAAAGAAGAGTACACATGGAGAGAGAAGCTACCGCAATAGTCCGAGATCTCGTCATGGGTGAGGATGTAGGCCGCAGAGAGGCAAAACAAGTTGGTAGAGATGTATCCCCATCCATAGCCATCAGATTGGTAACGTGAGGAGGTTGTCCTTGCACCAGAGGATCTTCATATTGTGGATTCTTAGTGCCTTTTGCTAATGAAGAAGTCGCCCATGACACCAGTGGGCACTCCTTATATAGGTGCCCTACCTTGTGACACCTTCTACGCCTAAATGGGACTCCCTCATAGTGTAGGGTTTGTTTGCGAGTTAAATTCTTCTAGTGCAGAGTAATTGTTTCCTCCAATCCTTCTTTGGTGTCTAGGTGAACTAGTATGTCGGCCATAGATTTTTTGTTAGAAGTTGTATATGACTTATCATGATCCAAATAGGTACCCAGTGCATTTCTGATGTGAACAAAGATGTCCTCCAACCAAAAGTGTATAGGTATCCCTAGAATATGAACCTAAATCGGACCAACACCCAACTTTTCTCATTCTCGATTAAAGAGGGGGCTCCATTGTTTAGAAGCATAGGGTCCATTTTGATATGACAGTAGTGGGAGAGTATCCAATCTCTATATTCTTCTCGGTGGAAACTGAGGGCAAACTTTCGTGGACATAGAATGGTGATCGACGTAATTTCCTTAAGTAAAGTGACCCAAATATTGAAGGTCTAGAAGCAAAGCCACTCGGTCGAATATGTTCTTCCCCTCACACACCCCACTAGAACCCTATTTGCAGTATCCACCACTTTTCTCATAGTGATACCTTCCCCAAATCTAAGATTGATGTCCTTTCTGAAGGCCTTGACACACTTACTCTTCCTGGCATTACTAGTCTATGTAGTTATCGAATGGTCTAGGAAGGGGTTGTGATTTCCTTGTGAGTCCATATGTGGAGAAGGGGAGGAGTTCCGAGGGTTAACTACTAGAATATTGAAGCTGGCAGAGGGAATAGGAAAATTCCCCTAAAAAGAGGTAGGGTTAGGGTTGTTGTCCAGTGTGGAGTGAGGGATAGAGGATATCCTAGATTCTGACAACCCTAAAGAAATGGGAATGCCAAACAATACAAGGTGAAGGGATGCCTCAGGCAAAATAGAATCAAAGGTAGGGGAGGGTGCAATGCAAGTAGCAAGAAGGTTGAGCGTAGTAGGAGAGAGTGGAGGGAAGTCAAGCCTACGAGATGCAATGGGGGGAGTAGAAGCTGATAGGTAGGGAACATATGGTTTAGAAAGCTCAATGACAGACAGCAGGCCTATCCACAGGTGAAACAATGTGAAATGAGGACCAGAACTTGACATAGTATGAGGGAGTGCCCAAATCAGCTCATAGGGATTTGGGTTCGTGGAATAATCGAGAACGTCTAACTCCATTCCAATTGTTGTAGACAAAATCAGGGATGCAAGTAACGGTTGTAGAATGGGTAGGGAACTATTCCAAAAGACGTGACGGTGAGCTCCTCACTGTAGGAAAATGGCAAAAGCAATGATGACGGCAATAAAACGTCAGACCGCCTGCTACCCTAGACCCTGTGGTGCTTCAGTGTAGAGCACTATCTTCCTTTCCTATCACAGTGGGGAATTGTTCATCATTAGCTTGTATTTTCATCAAAATGGTTTTTTGTTGTACAAGGTTGATGATATAATCATGGGACAAAAAAATACTCCCTAAAATGACTTAGTTTTTATGCAGAAACTCAGGATGGAAATGAACTATATATATGTTTGGCCTCCTAAAGTGTTGGAAGAAAAATATTGGTATAGAAATGTGTGTCAATATAAAAATATACCATTGTGAATGGAACTATTGACTGTATTTGTTTTCTTTACGTTATTTGAAAATGTTATTACAACTGCTTAGACAATCTCTGTGTATTTAATTAGGATGCATAAATAATGATATTCATTGTAATGGATGTTTCTTTCATAACTATATAAATTTTCTAAATTTATTGCAATGATCAAAATATGTTCTTATCCTACTTTATAATCCATTTGAAATAAACGAAAATTTTCTCGATTGGGTTTAACATATTCTAGAAAGAAAGACAATGCCCAAAGTGAATGACATTCAAAATGATGTGACATTATCTGCTTCAATAAAAATTGTTACACCCACAATTGTGAATATGGTCTTTACATATAGATTATTTTTGAACCAAGTTTTAGAAAATGATAGAATAATTATTTTCATACTCTATTTCAAAAGAGTTAATGTGAATCTCAAACCAAAGCATACAAATAAATGTTGGGTGTGGAGCCTAATTATATTCTTTATTCAGAGGTATCCCCACATTGGACCCCAGTTCATAATGCCGCCCGTAGAATGTATGTCGCCAGGGGCGTCCGCCGGGGGCGTGGTGACGATGATTATTTGGATCCCCCCTGGTGGGGGATTTGGGGTAGTGACCCCCAAGCTAAAAATAGATGTGAAATTGCCTTGTAAAATGTTGTAATTTTGTATAATCTGGGTCATTCATTAGGCGAAGATATAACGGTAGAAGTTATGTTTAATTTAGTGTTTTTTTCCTATAAGGGAACCCCTCGCTATATATGAGGGAATTGTATTGCATCTATGTAGCTCTATATTTTGAGTGAGAAAGAGAGAGGAGATTGTGTGAGAGAAAAAAGGGAATTACAATGGATTTGTTGTAGGTTGTATCTCTTCACTTTGCTAGATAATATAAAAGGAAGGATTGGTTATTTCTCCATGGACATAACCCAAATTGGGTGAACCACGTATATATGTGTCTCTCTTATTTTGAGTGTTTTCTGTGTTTGTATTTCTGCAATATATTTTATGTATTCCATTGCTCTGTAATATATAATTTTCTAACAATAGAAAACAAAAAAAAAAACATTACATCTACAATACTTTTATTTCCATAAACGAGAAAAAATAAACAGGACACTGGATGTGATGGTTGCATTTCAAATATCTCTCAACACCGTGATGGAATGAATTCTTGAAGAAGTAAATACAAAAAGGTCACATGTATTATTTCATATCTATGCTTACAAACTTTGATCTATCTATCAGGATTTCACTCAAGATTTTCACAATACCTTAATAAACATTAAATGTACATCAAAACAAGAATTAGTGTGAAGGAATGTTTAGTATATGCTATATTTATTATATTGTGATTGCAATTAAAACTAAAAAATCCACCTAAAGTATCATTGGTGAGTGTTGATAGGTATCAACAGCAGAAGTTAAATCAGTTCCATCTAGGGAATGGATGGTGAAGTCTCTGGGTGTGGACCAACTCCAGCTCCATTATACTTCTCGGCATGGATTTTCTCAACTACTTGGCCAATCTTGACCATGTCCTTGCGCTTTGGGACAACCATACAATGGCCGAAATAGTTAGCATTTCCTTCTTCCTCTTGTTGGAATAGTTGGCACTTTGGCTTAAGAACACATCTGTGGAATGGGTTGTAGGATAATAGTTAACAATCAGATGAATTCATTGTTGAATGTTGGGGATTCAAAAGGAAGACAATGATTTGATGTATCCCACTATTTAATCATGTGTGTCCCATCCAATTCCATAATAATACACATATCAATGTAACAAGCCTTTGACTCCCTCCCATTCCATCTTTCTCCTTTTTCTATGCAAGAAATCTTTGTTAATTTTACCATTGTAAAATAAACTAAAATAAAGGTCTATCCTCCCGCCTTATGGTGCTTCTTTGCAACATATGGTGGAACTGCTAGTTAACAAAATATCATATGAGCAAGTTTCATTTGAAATGAGTTATGGTTTTTTCGGCATGTGATATCGAAAATATATGGCTCTAGTCCATGGTATTGTACATACCCTATTTATAGATTAAGAAACTCCATGATAAAGTGGATCTAAATCTTCATGGATAAAAATCTTTTTCCATTCTTTCTGAAATGAATATATGTTTAGCTTATAATCATAATGATAATAATAATAATGTTAATTTCATAAAATTTGAAATTTTAGCAACCTATGATGTATGACGAAGTAAATGTTTTGGTCTTTATTATGTATTGATAATTATTAACATTCACTAACCATTTAATTTATATAATTGTGCTAGTATGTAAATTTT
>APFE030215666.1:0-17542 GCA_000404065.3 Pinus taeda
GATATCAAAACTACCAGAGGCATATGCACATACAAGTTCTTTCTTTCCATGTTTTTGTAACAATGCTGCAGCCCATGTGTCTTCAGATTGCTTTTCATAGAACTGTCAGATGTAATTTAAGCAACCTAAAAATCTTTGAAGCATTTTTTTATCAAGGAGAATATCAGGGAACTTTAAAAGATGGAGAAGGACATGAGGCTGGAGCTCAATATGACCCTGTTCTATATGCAATCCTAAGTAGTCTATTCTGACTTTCCCAACCTGAAATTTCTCTTCTGAGTCAGATAGAACTAAACCATGCTTGTATACCATTTCATAAAAGTTTTCTAAATGCCTCTTATGAGTATTTACATCCTTGCTAAACACAAGAAAACCATCAATATATACAATTACATATTCTACCCCTCCAAAAATATCTTCCATCCTTTTTTGAAATTCAGATGGAGCATTTTTTAATCCAAATGGCATGACTGTCCATTGATATTGACCATGAGGAACTGTAAAGGCTGTTTTATACCTGTCTTCTGGAAGAATGCCAATTTGCCAAAAACCACTTTTGAGATCAAATTTGCTGAAAACATTGGCATTAGCTATTTTAGCAAGCAACAATTCTTTATTGGGAAGAGGATACTTGATAGGCATGAGAGCCTGATTCAATATTTTGTAATTAATTACCAACCTCTTCTTGCCACATTTTTGCTCATTGTGTTTGTTGACATAGAAGGCTGGGCAGGCCCATGGACTTTTGGAAGGTTCAATCAGATTTTGTTGTAGCGGTTGGTGAATTTCTTGTTTGCACAAGTCTTGTTCAGTGGGTGACATATGATTAACACTTTCTTTCTGTGCTTTAGGAACATACCCCTCTTTGTAAGGTAATGCTACAAAATATTTTTCCCTGGTCCAGAAAGCATCTGGCCTGCTTGCTGTGCAATCTTGGTGTAGCTTATCCGAGATTGCCTGTAATGTCTTCTGTCCGTGTATTTATGCATGTTTGACAATTTTTTGAATCTTTGTAAGGTTCTACATAGTGTCTTGCAAATTATCTTCTTCGTTGGGATCGACCTTTAGCTGGTATTCATTCTTTGCAGGAATTATAACTGGTCCCTCATTAGTGGTGAATGTAACAGAATCTTTTCCAAAGGTAACTGGGAGGAATCTTTTCAAAAAATCTTGCCCTAACAAGATATTTGATCCTGTATCAAAACTGTACAATGTAACATAAGTCTGTACATGATTCAAATAGACTGGAAAATCGGGAGATATATAGTTAATCTGCATCAATTCTTTATTTACAGCTCTGAAGGACAGTTTCATATGCTGCCAATAGTAGGAAGGAATTGCACCAAATTTGCAGCAACTACACATTGCTCCAGAATCAATTTGTGCATCTAAAGTGTATTCCTTGACGTTTGGCAATTTTATTTTCAGAGGGATTACCACTTTATCTCCTATTCCCATGATGTTTACCAAATCTACTTCCTTAGATTTCATGGGCATTTCTTCCGGAATATCCTTCAGCAGAATTCTTGCCAATTTGGATTTAATATCATCATATTCAGAAATAAGCTTTTGGAGTTTGGCTGATAATTGCAACATTTCTGATCTTGTTAAATTAATAGATGATTCCAAACTGCTAATTTTCTTCTTGAGAGTATTAATTTCATCCATACCTGTATCTTGAGAGGCTTCTGTAATACTCAATGGTTTGAACATTGAGTCAAACTCTCTTGCTTCGAAAAACTCATCCTCAGTAACCCTTTTGGAAGGCAATTGTTTTTCTAAACTCTCCAGCTTTTCTTTCAATCTTCTTCTGGTTGTTAACTGGGATGGTGCAAGCTGGGCTAACTGTGCCTTTATGTCATTAATCTGATTCTGCAAATTATCTGTTTTATTGTAGGAAAACATCTTAATGTCAGCAATAAAAGTTTCATCAGAATCAGAGGAATCAGATTCTAACCTTATTTTGCTGATATTAGGCAAATCCTCAACGTCTGAATCAGAAGAATCACTGGATATTTCAAAATATTCTCCATCTGAGTGGGATATGAGATCCCAATCTTCTGGATTATGGAATGAAGTGAATACGTCCATGATCTTTAACTGTTTTTTATTCTTTTTGTCTTTGCATGCATTTGCATAATGACCTTCTTTTTCACATATAAAACAGGTCACTCTTTTAGAAGGCTTTGCTCTTTTCCTAAATATTGTCCTCTTCTTTTGGGAAAATTTAAAAGGATAGTATTTCTTCCTTGGAGTATACTTGTCTGTCTTGCATGAACATGAAACTTTAGGCACCTTCTTTTTAGATTTGCTTCTACATCCAAAATCATAAGTTTCTGCAAAATTATTACACAACTTTGTACTAAAATGCATCTGCTTTTTGAAATTCTTTTTTGCTTTTTCTGATGCACATTCTCTTTGCAGAATTGAAACTATCATTTGATGTACTGCAGCAAATGAAGAATTTTCAATTTGTACTTTGTTGGCCTCAATATACTGGTTAATCAAATCTGGAATTTTCCCTGGCATTGAAGCTATGTAATACCTCAGATAAGCAACATTGTGAGGATATGCTGCTTGATAAAGGAGTTTTTGCATAACACAGTAATAATCATGTAAATAATCTATGTTACACAATCTTTGCGATAAATAGAGTTGACCATGATGTGCTGAATTCTCTGGTACAACTCCTATGAATTCATGTTTTAGTGCATCAAAAATGGCTCTCAGGGGATCTGTTGGATGTTCAATAATATTGTTCATTTCTTCTTCAGACAACTTTTCCCACCATTGTTTCAGAATGCCGGTGAATGACCAAACAATTTGTGTAACTGTATCTGACCATGGTTCTTTAGTTTCAGCTTTTATCTGTAGTGCCCAAGCATGCACATTGTGCAAGACTGTTATGACATCTTCACCTTTCATACAGTCAATATTTACTAAAAGTGTATTACCAAATCCTTTAGCTGATGGATTTTCAAATTTGGCAGGGACACTTTCTAAATTATCTTTGAATCTAGAAAAAGGACTATCAGCTGATGCGCTATGTGAAAAAGTATCCCAGTCACCCTTCTTTACTTTATGTGAGAATGAGAATGTATCACCTCTATCCCTTTTAGAACTAGGTTCTCCTTGGGTGTGATCTGCAGAATTAGAGGTAACACCAGACATGGCCAAAATTTTTGGAGCAGTTGGTTGGCCATTTTCCACAAAGGATTTGAGGCTGACGTAGCCCTTTGGTAACTTCAAACTTTCAATGGTAGGAAAGGTGGTTAGCCTATCTACCAAGGCCAAAAAATTTCCCTCTTGGAGAGGAAAAACCCACACAAAATTCTTCTTATAGATATTCCAATTGACAATTACCAAGACCATGACCTTTGAACTACTATGCCACTCAAGACCAAGACATCAATCCTCTTCTTCATTGCTGTTGAGATCATCATCATTGTTGCTTCATCATTGTTTCACTTAGATCATTACAGCTTTCTCACTGAATTCATCTCTACAACATCATTATTATTGTTACATCATTATTGAACCTTGTTGCATCACCACCAAGATCTTTGTTTCCTAGACCATGATTGTGACTAGGATCATGACTATATCTAGAAGATATGCTGAGATTGTATGATGACTAAGATCCTCTTTTTCATGAATACTCTAAGTCTATAAGACAATTATCACTGACTGTGTTTGTAATATATATGTTGAGACAAAGTATTGATATCCTTCTTATACTTATGTCGAGACTATGAGATATTATATACCTCTGTAATACCCATTTGAGAACCTTAGAGTCCTTCTCCAACCAGAATATTGCAACTTTTTTTTCATCAGAGTTTCTTGTACTATGTTACTTGTCTGAGATTTTAGGGAGGTATCTGAAGTTATCACTGTAACTGTCACCGAGATTCTATCCTCTTGCACTTCCTGTACCCATCCAAAGTTGCAGACTAGTCCGAGATTTCTGTTTGTACTTTCTGCAAAGTTCAGTGGGGACATGATTGTGAAATGTTGTGTCACTTCATTTGAGCTGACATGACTAATATTGATGTCATTTTTTTTGTCGACTTGACTGTTATTTTCATCGTTTAGCTTGATAAGTTATTCAAGACAATTATGCTTGTCTTGGAGGGATGATCTAGACTCTAGGTTGACTCATATACATTACATAGAGCATGACATTGAATACTCTCAATGGTAGCCATCTATAAAATAAACCTCTTGCTCATGAAACCATTGCAATAAGGCATAATCAATAAACTCAATTTTCTTGTTTGCAAAAATCAATGTCATGAAGACCAAACTTGGTTACACTTTCTTCAACACTCCCTCTTAACTAGGACGGTATTCATTATGGTACTTGGTCATTCTCAATATGAAGAATTTCTCATAAGAAGAATCATATTGGTAACCCATCTGTATAGCATCATAGTAGAAAACATTATTTCCACAACAAGGCCTTGATTGATGGCTCTATCTCTCATTAGATCAGAGCACAATGTTGGCAAGACCAATGACTATAGACACCTTCATCATTGTCTCTCAAGTTACATAACCACTTAGGTGTTTACTGAATATGACCTTCTTGGACTATTCTTATTTTGGGTTCCCAACTATCAAAAGAATATTGATCCTCTTGCATACTCTAGTCTTGGATGCCCTACACATCATCAAAGGGAATCAAATGCCAGATGATTTCCAAGTCCTCCATTATTTCTTCCGAAGTGAAGACACAAATGTTGTGTCTATCTCTCCCTCTCAAGTAGGGAGGATATCATGTGTCTCATTTCTCTTCATGGCCTTCACCTAGACTTATGGTCATTAATCCTGGTCTAATGCATGACACATGAAATAGAAAAACACAATTGTCATTCCTTTTTAATCAGGGGTGATCCAATCCAAGCTCCCTCTTGATGAGGGACTTATTATAACTCCCTCTTAACTAGGTACACTTCTATGCATCAACAACTTCTTTCTTCATGGGTCCTTCAGCTACTTGATCATCTTCTCTCCTTGATGTCATGAAAATTAGTTGAGCTTCTTCCTTGTAGGGCAACAACCATCAATCACTTTCCTCCTTAGTTCATCATGTCATTCCTTTCTTCATGGAAAATGAACTTATTCATATCTGGAACCTTCATTATATGACTACTTCTTTCTCGTCATCCTTCTTCCATCCACCACATGAATTCTAGTTGTACTTGTATTTACAACTCTTGTTCAAGTAACCCTGCATTATCCATATATTATTCAATAAATCAAAACATCATATTAAATTAAATCATACCCTATGAGATGGCTCTTCATCATGACATATTCTTGTAGGTATCACCATTTTGCACACATATTGACACGTCTCCCAAAGATATCTATTTTCAAGGTTCTTCATCTTTTTCAGACTTTCATCAGAGTCTTCATATCTTTCCGGGAGATTTCCTAGTCAAATATTCTTGGTATTTTGGATGTTGATTATCTTCATCACGGTTCCATATCTCACGATCTCTTCCTTCCTCACACATTCCATTCCTATTAACTTTCAATCAAAATTTCTTCATTGTAGTCAATCACCTCATACTTCATATGAGGACATATTATGTTGATTTCATCTAGTGTGACTTATGCCTTCCTACATCCTTTCAGAGGAGGAGATCATGTTTATCTTGGTCATGCTTCTAAAGGTAGGAGAAATTATCCATGTTACCTGAAACCATATGACATGACATTATAATATTAAACACAAGCATCCATACCTTATTTTACCTTCAGATCATCGAGGCTTCTTCCATAAACTTCCTTGATTGAAAATATCTTCAATCCCTTGATTTGCTTCATGTCATCATATCATCATCTCATGGATTCCAAAATTTGGAGTTCTTGTTGAAACACTTGCTTCCTCTCTAGATTAGTGAACCCTACGGTGAGGATTCCATTAGAGAATTTTGAGGATCTTGTATATCCCCATTTGGCAGATGTTTCCTTTTTGACTTGATGTATGGTGAGCCTTGTTTTAGATGACTCCTTCCTTTCCTTCAATGTCCACTAAGGTTCCCAAGAGATATATCCTACATGTTTGTCTGTCATGGATTTTTTCCTTCATGATTCCCATGGTGATGTCACAAGCTCTTGTTTCTAATGGTTCCATGATGTCATTATGCATCTTATTATCATTGTCATATTTTATAAAACAAGATTTAGGAGCTTATGATAGGACCCTTTTGTGAGGGATACTATCTTACTCATAGGAGAGATTTGTTACTACCGCTTTCCTTGTCCCTTTTCTTCAGCTTCCTCCATCTTTCAGTGATATAAGCTTCCAAAATATTTCTATAGCGTTGAAGCTTATCTATATGTATTCTATCTTGCTTTAGGACCAACCATGCCTTTCCTTCCTGCACATGGTTGAGTTCTTTTAACCTTCAATATTTTTTCCACCAACTTGTCTTTATCTAGCATAAAGACCACAAGTTGTTGAATGAGGGAACCTTCTTATTCATGGACATTTGAGATATTGGCTCCACAAGTTCTCCTTTTCCTCTTTTAAGCTTAAACCTTGTAAGCATTAGAAAAAACTTGCAAACAAATCAAACAATCTGCAAGTGAAAATTATATGTGTTTTGGGTAGAGGATCAATTTAATAAACACATAACACAAGTGAAATTAACCACAATTTATAGCCAAACATAGATAAAATGAGCATATTTGAAACACATAACACAAAACATGTTAAAGGAGTTCACCCCTCTCTTGGGTTACATCTCCTCGTCCAACTTCCAATGTAGGGCCTCTTTCATTAAGTGCTCAAAATTTTGTTTATATGCTTTTACATTATCCAAAAAAAAAAATTGATGTCTCCAATGGATTAAACACTACCAAAAACCTCCATCTAGGTTCTTTTTGCACCTTGTTTGGCCAAAAATTGAGTAAGTTATACCTGTTACAAGTTTTTCCCAAATTATATGGGTAGTCATCCTACAATTTGAACCAAATCCTGCTTGAGCGGCCCAAACCCAGAACTGGCACACAAATTTTGCCTACAATCCCACTCGATAGGTGAAATTGTAAGATCGTTAATCCACCTATTAAGCCCCTAGTTTCGAAAATCTTTGTCACATTGACGCACGCAACCACAATGGAGGTCAAAATTCTAGGGCCTAACTCTGCCAACTATTTAAGCCCATTTGATAAGGCTGTGCTCTTGGTCACATTGGGTCTTGATTACCTAGGGTTAGCCCCCTTATCTCCACTACACCCATGGTCCTATGACTATCATGTGCCTTGGGGTTGGGCTCCTCCTCTTTTTTAGGCGCTTGGTTTTATGGGGTTTCATGTGACCCCAGGGTTGGCCCATTAAACTTTATCGCCACGGTTCTTTGTGTTGGGCTCTGACTGTGTTGTTTATGGGGTGTTGTGGCCATGGGTTAGGCTAAGTTCTAGCCCCTTGGCCCCTCTTCCTGCAATCCTGTGGGTGCTAGGTTGGCTAGGGGCTAGGGCTTAGCCTGACCCCCTCGCCCATATGCGCTACCATTAAACTTTAAATAACACCCATCCACAATAGTTATTAGGAACTACTTGTGGCACGGTGGTCGAGCACTATGCTACCACTCCGGAGGTCTACTGTTCGAATCCCATGTAGGCCCAATCTGGCTATAAAATAATTTTTCCCAAATAAGAGGAGGCCACAACCACTGATTGGCCCATGCGACTCTCCCTCATTAGTCGAGCACAACAACCAATGAACCAATAAAAAACATCATGCACAAGCTAATAAGAACTAGACATAATTCATCCAGCCATAGGTCCTCATAAACATAGCCACCTACCCAGTCAAATGCCCAATGAGCATACGGGCTGCTGACTAGGTGTACCGACAACTTCAACTTTTAAAATTTTAGTTGTTTGGCAAATTGATCAGAACACGATATCGGGAGCATACGATATTAGTTTTGAGTGAAACAATTTGCGTTGGGTTCAGATCATCAAGATATATCGAATCATTCAAGTTTTGAACTGTGTTGTACATTTTTAATTTTAGCACTAAATTGATCCCCTGGATCAATCCTTCAAGCTATTGAATATAAAAGCACCATGATGAATTCAATAGATAAAATGGTTATAGACCTAACTAGTCTTTGAAGCCCATTATTCATCACCTTCAACACAAGTCTTGGCCTTGTTAATCCTTTCTACTGTCTTCTCTTTATCGATCCATTTACTATCAATCTTATTAACGAACAAAAAATAATGTAACGTGATGCAAAATTTATGTATTTTGGAACATAGATAATGCCAATAAGATGCGAAATTTTATATTTTGATACACTTATAATGACATTATGATGCAATATTCAATACACATCTAGAAAGTATTGATTTTATTAGCACTATTTTTTAAATTTCCAAAAGTTAAAAAATCCTTTGAAAAATGTTAACTCTATTCTCGCTTGGTTTTTGTTACTTTTGATTAGGTGAAATTCATTTTAAAGCAACTTTAAATTAGTTTCCCATAGTTGGAAATGAATTCTTGAAAACCAAAAGAGGTTTTTTACAGGAATGGACCAATTTACAAAAAAACTCTCATTGTTTACCCAGATATCATCGTTTGCAGGATATGAAGGAATCTTTTCAACCCTTGTTTCAAGATCCAAAAGAGGTTTTTATTGGGAACATGCTAATTTACAAAAACCTCTTTCAATTTTGCAATAGGTGTCCTGGTTTGGAAGATCTAAATGCATCTTTGAAGCCTATTTTCTAGAAATTCACGAGATTTAGTTTTTCTATTTTTAGAAAAAAAATCCCAATCAACTTTTAGTTGGAGAGCCACCTCATCAATTTGACTTAACAACAAACTAAAGATGGATGAGGAAGTTTTTAGATCCAGTTTTTTGGATCTTGATATTTGTTTGATATTTTAACATATTTTGAAATTTTATTTTCCCCAAACATTGTGGATCTTAGCTTGATATGTTATTCTATGTAATACATGTAAAAGGAGGATCCAAGGGTTGGATTTTGATTAAAAAAACAGCTATTTTCTGTGTGTTTTTTCAAATATATATACATTTTACAATTGCCAAGATTAGAAGATTTATGATTATTAACACAAAGATTCATGTGATGGTTATTCCCTTCTCTATTATTCCATCTGAATGAAAGAAAATTTCATGGAATTCATAATCTAATGTTTTGTTTCATTAAATCAAATGCCTGCATTCCTTCCTTCTAAAGATACATTAGGGTTTAGTTTCCATGCCCTACTGTAGTGGATTGTTTTTCCTATTTTCTACTGCCATCCACAATGATAACTTGAAATATCTAAGGTGTGTCATCTATCTTGCCTTTGTCAATATTTGATCATGTAGCCAATGTCTTCGTGATTGCAACAAACCATAGCTTGTTGACTCGATTTCCCAATGGACTGTCTCTCTCATGCCCAACCAAACCCTTTTTCAACACCCCTCAACTAAAGATCTAGCCATTATTTCAAGTACACAGCTAGTTACTGAAGTGACACTGGGTGATTGAGATGTAAGAGAGAGCCCTCTCTGGGTTGGAAGGGCTAGCCTCTAGCCTAAAAGTTTGGTTGAAAATGTTACCTTAAGAGTTTTTTTCACATCCAAGAAAAACTTTTGAGTGTTAATAGATGTAACAACCATACATAACAATTATAATCAAACACAAAAAACATGTGTTCAAATAAACAATGATGCAAACTTGACTTTAAAATTTGTTTCTTAAGAATGTATGACCACAAGACATTATAGAATAATTTCATGTGACTCCCATTCTACCAGTAATACAATGTCAAAAAGAGCATGCATTGAAAAAGAGGATGTTGGGAAATTATGTAGTGATGATTGGAGACTTCCACAATTATTCATATTGTTAGAGATTTCTGGAATAACATTGTGTAATATATGTGATCCGTCCTATTACATATATTATATGGTGCTATTTTGGAAATCTCTAACAATGATGTAGTGATGATTGGAGACTTCCACAATTGTTCATATTGTTAGAGATTTCTAGAATAACATTGTGTAATATATGTGATCCGTCCTATTACATATATTACGCAATGCTATTATGGAAATCTCTAACACTGATGTAGTGATGTAAATTTTATGCAAATCACATTGTCCACCATTGTGTAATGTTCATTCAAAATTGTTTTTCCTTCCTCAAATAATACATTACATGGAAATGCTAAAGACAAAGAGAAGGAAATATACTGTAGTAATGTATGAATGATCAAACAAAAATATATCTAATGTTAATTTAGGTGGCATATAGGATTGCTTTTTTTTTTCCAAGGAAATATTTGGATAGATCCACCCAATGGGATCACTTCCCGCCAACTTATTATTGGAACCTAACCCCAAGGGCGTCGACAAGAATTGACCCCATGACCTCCCATTAGCGACGTGCTTTTAGCGACGAGAATTCAACCTATTGAACTAACCCTTGGGGCTAACATCTAGGATTTGCTTATACTTTACAATTAGATCATATTAATGAAAATAATTTGGAGGAATTTGTTTTTAAAGATCATAAAGTAAGCACATTGGGACTATGTGCTATTTGAATTACTGGGATTCTAGTGGCAGGCCTATAAGGTTTTACAACTATCAATAAACTAGTTTAATTTATTGTATTCTTATTGGAGTCTTTCAGATATTTAGCTTTATAATGGATTCACATCAAAATCTTGTTCGATTTTCCTGAGTCACCTCAAATTTTCTGGGTAGTGTGGTACTTTAACATTGAGTTGTTCTCATCCTTTTATTATTATATCTAATTTCATTACTTCTAATGAATATGGTAGAGATTAATTTATAGTTTTATGTCATACACATCCCATTTAATGTAAAGTAAGGTTGTTTATTTCTCTTAAATGTGTAGTTTGGGGCTTTTTTCTCTTGCATAATATTGGGTGTACGTTCAACACATAGATACTGATATAAGGATGGTGTTATTGGTGGGTTGTTGTTTATTGGTTGAGGTAGATAAACACACAAGTATAAGTGTAATATTTTGAAGAGATGAAGAAAATGTAGTATTTGTTTAATGATATTAATGAGAAAACATGAATTTTACAGTTAATTCCTTGTTAGAATGGGGAGGATAATAAAGTTTTGAATTAATTGTGAGAGAATATAAGGGGTCCAATAAATTAGTATGTGTATTGCAGTGTGTGTAGGAAAAATTGTAAAGGGCATTGAATAAAGCCCAAATTAATTTGATGCCAATGAGGGTTCATAATATATTTCAAATAGAGGAATTCTAATGATTATGGAGTGTAATGCTCACTCCCTTACCATATTATTCTATGCCAAATTGTTAGCCTACCTATTGTGAGATGTCTTGATGTGATAGATCCTTATTATTGTTATTAGTATACACATGAGGTATGTGTATGATAGCTACATACTTAGAACATGCATGAATACAATAATATTCTATTGCATAATATGCTGGATGATTGATTAATTATTAATTTATTATTAACTTTAATATTGATAAATGTTGAAACTTATTAATATACTTAAGCTTGATTAGCATTTAGTTAAATGATTAACCTTCTAGTGTAACAAATAATTGATTTATAGTTTTGAGGGTTAGATTAATTGGTCAAGTTCTCATTGTTAAAGCACATTTACTATTGAGAGGTTATGGGTTAAATTCTCTCAACACTCTTGGGGTTAGGCTCTGTGGTTGAGTCAGCAAGAACTGATCCCTTTGGGTGGTCTTGCCTAGTACATATATTTTTGGGATGTAGCATTCACCAATCTCCAAGGTAAGCTGGTGGTGGCTAGAGGGTCATGAATGAGAATTATGTGGCACTAGTTTCGGGGGGGGGGAGACTTTGGACTTCATAGGAGATAGGTGCAAGGAGGGAGTTGGAGGATGAAAATTTTGGTTTTATGAAGTTTCAAATGGGATACCATATTATCATGGAAAAGTGGGGGAAAGGAGGGTCGATGGAAGGAAAAAGGGAGTTTTGAATAGGGAAGTGGATTTTGAGTGGGGCATCGGGAGGGTGTCGTCTCTAAGAAATTGAATACACTACGACTACGATATGGACATGTGCTAAGAGGGAAAGGTAACTTATGGAGTTTCCACAGATTTTCTCTGCACTAGAAAGAAAGATAGGTGGTTTCTAGTTGGCAAGGTGGCATATTTAGCCAGGTGTTCCCAGGAAGAACACTACAACTAAGCCACAATAACCACATTTTTTCTTTTTATTTTTTATTGTCAAATTATATGAATTACTCATGAATCAAATTGTGCTTATTTAAAATGTGTTTTTAAATGTATGCTATGAAACATAGTAATGATATGTATGTTGTGAATGAAAAAGAAAAACTAAGTATGAAACTAGAATAAACAAAAATGTTTTTTTTGCTAAGATTTTTTTACAAGCTCGAGATCCATAGAAGGTGATCTCATATATGGTATTAGAGCGAGCTTCAAAATATTGGGCCTAAAAATCCACCTGCACCCTTAAAAGGTTATATTATTTTTATTATTATTTTATTGCATTAAAGGAGCGGGTGAATGACTTGACCACCTAATGTATTAATTAGGTGGGGTGGGTGCAAGTGGGTAGGTGCAAGAGTTAAGGTGGAGGTGGCTAGAGGGTCATTGACAAGAATTAGGTGACACTAATTGGGGAGGTGGGTAGGGTAAGACTTTGGACTTCACGAGAGATCAATGCAAGGAGGGAGTTGGAGGATGAAAACTTTGGTTTTTTGAAGTTTTCAGATGGGAGATCATTTTCTCATGGAAAAGTGGGGGAAAGGAGGTTTGATGGAAGGTAAAATGGAGTTTTGGATAGGGAAGAGGATTTTGAGCAGGGCATCAAGAGGGTGTTGTCTCTGAGTATTCAAAGACACTACGAGCCTAGTCTAGACATGGGCTAGGACGGCAAGGGAACTAGATAGGAGTTTTCTAGTTGGCAGGGTCACATATTCAATCAAGTGGTCCTAGAAGGAACATTGCAACCAAGCCACCGTAAGCAATTTTTTTTTCTTGTTATTTTATTGTTAGATTATATGAATTGCTTATTAATCAAGTTCTTCTCATTTAAAATTTCTTTGTTAAATTTATGCTATGAAACACAGTAATGATAAGTATGTTGTGAATGAAAAATAAAAACTAAGTGTGCAACTGAAATAACATTTTTTTTATTTTGCTAAGTTTCTTTTTGTTTTACAAGCTTGAGATGCATAGAAGGGAATCTCATATGTGGTATCAGAATGAGATTCAAAATATTGGGCTTAAGAATCCACCTACACTTTAAAAGGTTATATTATTTTTTTATTGCATTAAAGGGGTGTGTGAATGACTCAACCACCTAAGGTATTAATTGGGGTGGGGGGTGCAATGGGGTAGGTGCAAGAGGTAAGGTGGCAGTGGCTAGAGGATCATGAATGAGAATTAGGTGGCACTAATTAGGGCGGTGGATGGGGGAATACTTAGGACTTCACAAGACATAAGTGCAAGGAGGGAGATGGAGGATGAAAACTTTGGTTTTTTGAAGTTTTCAGATGGGACACCATTTTGGCATGGAAACGTGAGGGGAAGGAGGGTCAATGGAGGGAAAAAGGGAGTTTTGGATAGGGAAGTGGATTTTTAATGGGGCATCAAGAGGATTTTGTCTCTAAGAAATACACACTATGACTACAATATGTACATGGGCTAGGAGGGTAAGTGAAACTATGGAGTTTCTCTAAACTAAGAAGCTAGATAGACATTTTCTGGTTAGTAGGGTGGCATATTCAGTCGAGTGGTCCCCGGAGGAACACTGCAATGGAGCCACTTTAACCACACTTTATTGTTGTTACCTTTTATTGTTAAATTCTATTAATTATTATTAAATTTTTCTTCCTTATGATTCGCCCTTAGGGAAAAAAGAAGATTGTGGCCACATCCATGACCTCCAGAAATGGATCCTCCATATGGTAGCAATAGATGGACAAGGTCGTGGAGGAGTATAGGGACATGTTAACCTCACCCACATGGGTACCCCTACACTGTCAGGTCAAGAACTCCATCTATGTTACCATGGGCATGTCACTACCCAATGGAGCAATCTATAGGTGCTCTGTTCTCAAGAATGATGAAATCAAGAGGAAGATTAAGGAGCTATTGTAGAAAGGTCACATTCAACCAAGTTCATCACCCTATGGGAGCTCTATCGTGTTGGTATAGAAGAAGGATGAGACCCAGAGACTCTGTATTAACTATCGAGAACTAAATAAGATCACTGTCTAGAATACATATCTAATCCCACAGATTGATGACCTCCTAGAATAGCTCAAGGGGGCCAAATATTTCATCAAGGTTGACTTGAAGTTCGGTTATCTCCAGGTACCAATCAAAGCCTCTGATGTGTGGAAGACTGCCTTCAAATCTAAGCAGGGCCTTTTTGAATGGTTGGTAATGCCTTTCGGGTTGAAGAATTCCCTCGCAACCTTCATGAGGCTCATGAATGACATCTTGCATCCCTTCACCAACTCATTCATGGTAGTGTATTTGGATAACATCCTGATCTTGAACCAAATTTTGGAAGTGCACCTTCACCATATTCAACAAGTCCTCCAAACCCTGCGTCAACACAAAATATGTGCCAATTTGGAGAAATGCACTTTTGGTATGACCCAGGTTCAATATCTAGGGTAAATCATTGATGAGAAAGGTATGCATGTGGACCAAACCAAGATACAAGCTGTTCAGGATTGGACAACTGCAACCACTCTAACAAAACTTCGCATCTTTCTAAGTCTTTCCAATTTCTACTGCAAGTTCCTATTGGGTTTCTCTCATATCACTTGACCTTTGAGTCAAGTCACTAAGGGAAGAGTGAAAGAAAATTTATTTTGGTTTGAATCCCAATAGAAGTAATTCTTTAAGTTGAAGCATCGTCTCTGCTTTGCACCAGTGCTCACATTACTAGACCTGCAACAACCTTCTGAGATTAAGATAGATGCCTCCAACTATGATATTGGTGCAATTCTTACCCAGCAGGGGCATTTGGTGGCATATCATAGTGAGACACTTTAAGACAATTTGAAAGTATCCCACCTATGACAAAGAGATGTATTCCATTATGTAGGCTTACTGACAATGGAAGAATTACATTATGGGGGAAGGAAGCGATTATCCACATAGACCACCAACCCCTGCAATTCATACAAACATAGGGAAACTTGCAGAACAATCACCATTAGAAATGATCCACATCTCTGCAATAAGAAGGGAAGCATCAATAATGTTGCAAACAACCTCAGTCGACCACTGGTCATGGCACTGACCACTCTAATCGACTCTTGTGGACATAAGACTTTTGAATGGCCACATATTTACAAGGGTGATCCAGAATTCAACACCACACATCAAATTCTCTTGGAAGGTAAGTAGGTTCTAGACTTTCACCTCTAGGACGCACTATTATGCTACCTAGGACACCTCTATGTACGTTCAAGAAGTGTGAAAATATGATTTGGGAGGTGCACTACAGTCGATTTGCTAGATATTTTGGGGTAGAAAAGACAATGGTAATACTGTAAAAGTATTTTTATTGGCCAAACCTTCAAAAATATGTTGGGAAGTACATCAGATCCTGCACTGCCTACATCATTTCCAAACCTACAATCAAGAAAAAAACATGTATTCTCCTCTTCCTACTCCTAGTTGGACCTGGGAATCCATCTCCATGGATTACATATCGGGCCTTCCTTCTACCAAGCATGGTGACAACTATGGTCGTCAACATATTCTCTAAGATGGCCATTATGGTGACAAGAAGAGTATCTCAACAGAATCCACTGCTAAACTCCTGTTTGAGCGAGTATGGGTACACTTTGGTATCCCACAGTCTATTATCTCAGATCAGGGAAACCAATTCCTAAGTGCATTATGGTCAAGCCTTTGGTTGTTGTTAGATACCAAGCCCACTAAGACCATGGCCTTTCACCCTAAAACTGATGGCTAAACACAGGTCGTCAACAGGATGATCGTGCACATCCTATGCATGTATAACTCGAAGCACCCATGCACATGGGATGCGAGCCTCCCCTATGTCCAACAGAGCTACAACAAGGCTCTCCACAACTTAACTTGCCACAACCCAATTTCAAGTGGGATTGGGATTCCAGCCACTATGTCCCATTGATGTTGCCCTACAATTTGCAGTCACTCAGGAAGATTTAGCTCATGTCCAGTCCAAAGATGATAGGTCTAATAGCTTCATTGAGCTCATTCATCACATCCCTAGCAGGTCCATGACATATTGGATATAGAAAATGCAAAGGACAAGCAACTTCATTATCAACATCGAGTGCCACACAAGTTCTAGGTGGGCGACAACGTTTGGTTATATTTGCAGAAGGAGTGCCTCACTAGGACCCCCTGTAAGCTTTTCCCACTCCGATATGGGCCTTACACATCACTAAGGACATAGGGAACAATGCTTTCTATATCATCATTCAACCATTCCTTGGCCTGCACCTAATATTCAAAGTGGACCTGTTACGTCCATACTTTTTCCCATTATTGGACACATTCGACGTTGCTGAGAATTTGACACCA
The DNA here is from genome assembly GCA_000404065.3 of Pinus taeda. Taxonomy (NCBI): domain Eukaryota; kingdom Viridiplantae; phylum Streptophyta; class Pinopsida; order Pinales; family Pinaceae; genus Pinus; species Pinus taeda. The sequence continues at coordinate 16,594 of APFE030215666.1, forward strand.
ATATAGCTCAACCCAAGTTGTATCGAACACGACACAACTAATAGGATCATGGACACATAGATTAAGAACACTCACCAGTAGAGGATCCAGCTATATTGAGTTGTCAAAGTAGGCCAACTCCTTCATAAAGGCAAATGGCTCACTAGGGAGTAGGTGCAGCAGAAATTCCCTCACCTCATAGAGGCTCTACATGCAATGGGGAACATTTCTTTCTAAGGAGGGAGGATTGATTGATCCGAGTCAGATCCATAAAAGACTATCAAGAACCTAGACTGTATCGAGTTGAAAAAATCCTTGAAAATTCCAAAACAACGATAAAAAACACCCTGAACCAGTGGCAATGGTGGCCAGCGTGGAATGACAAGGACCTTGGTCAAAGCGTGCTGACTGAGGCCCATGGAGACTGCGTAGGAGGTCAAAGTAGCCCCTGGGAGCCCCGGATCGAGAAAACGAGGTGATTTTGATGCATCGCTGAGCAAACAGGGCCAAAGTGGAAGAGCCTTAAGCACTCGATCGCGTTGGGAGCCGGAGAACCACGGGCGGAGAAACAAAAAGCGCTAAAAGGACAAAGGCTAGACCCGCGCTCTGGAAAACTAGCGGTATTGATCGGGGCACCCTCAAACGGTAAACAGTTTTGGATGAAGTGGAGCGATCCCACTCAACGATCGACGCATGGTGGCGGAGGTGAGAGAAAACTGTCGTTGATCGTGCATTATTGGTCGAGCAAGTCAACCGTGCAGGACGTGCGTATGACATTGGATCTAGAGGAGCCCAGATCGGACGGCTGAGATTGCGCCCGATGGAAATAAGCGGAATCAACGGGGAATTAAGCCGCGTTCTAAAAGGATTTGGAATCCGTTTAACCGCCATGGTGGAAGAAAAATGCATCCACGACATAAATGAAGAAATGAATCGACGAGCACGCTGGCACTGTTCATATGGGGACACA
>APFE030215673.1:0-12403 GCA_000404065.3 Pinus taeda
TGTTTCTTTACTATGTACATTTGTAACTTACAATCCGACGGTCACGATATGTAGTGATCCGACAGTTCATTCTCTCCTCGGTATTACCGACACTTGATCCGTGGCTTGACACACGATGGGTCCATGAATTCTATTTAAAGCGCATGGAGGATCATTTGTAGGTTCACCGTGCATGAGAGAAGCTTATGTAAATTTTCATTCTTTTATTAATAAATTGCCTGTAGTAGCCACGTTGGCACAGACCGTGGACTGTTTCCCTCTCTGAGGGTTTTAACCACGTCAAAATACTGGTGTATTGATTTGTGATCTGTTTGTGAGCGGTGTCCTTTTGGTGTTCTGTCTGAGGAACTTACCCTGTAAATTCTTACAAATAATCTCTCCAAAAGCATCTTTGAAGGACTTACAACCAAATTGTGATCTTGATTAAAGTCTTGTATTGTAAACTACTTATTGGCATGGACCGATTGACCTTAAGGAAGCGAAGTGAACCTAAGTCAACTACACTAAAACATGGTGCAAAATTTGAAAGTAAAGGGGATAGTCAGTAATAGGCTCAAAACCATGAAATTGTACATTAGGTTTGCTTCTAGAGGCTGTGACATACTCCATATTTAAAGGAAGAAAATACCAAGAAAATAAATGCATACGTGGAAGGATTTGTTGGGATTGTGAGTATTGTAGTAGTACTAATGGTGCCGAAGGTAGCAACCATTGAAGAAACTCTTTGATAATTAACTTTTTGAATATGATGAACAGTGATAGAATACCTAAAGTTACACTTACAATGATCTAGAATCCCTCAATTATGCCTCATTTAAAAGGTCGTTGAAACTATCACTATACAAAATCTATCAAAACATGTTTTAGCAGAAATTTTTAATAGTCAAACCCATAAAATATCTAGAAACCATAAGCTTTGTGATTTTTCATGTACAAGTTTCCCTAAGCTTGTGCCTTAGCTTTGTCTCCAAATGATAATCCTCCAAAGTTCAAATGTTTAACATACATCCATCTTGCTTCTCAATTTCTTAACATGTATTATTAACATTTTAGGGCTCTAGATCATCGTGTCCATTCCCTTGGGGCCAAGTGAGGTGCGGAGGCTTCTCGCAACATCCTTAGCAACCATAATGTAGCCCTTTTTAGCATTTAATCCCCTTATTCCAGTTTTACACTCTGTCTCATAAAAAAATGGATTTTGAACCATGGCTACATAAAAACAATGAATTTTGAAGCGAGGCAAGAGGTGTGTGTACTCCTCTATGTGGAACAATGAATGTGGGGCCAAAATGTTTTGAATTTAAAAGTGGGACATAGCACCATCAATGGAATGAATATCTTATGTTGGTCAGGTATACTACTACGATAAAACCAAATCCCTCCCCGCCCCTTACCCCTTTCTTCATTCATTTGTGACCTTTCAAATGAGAATGTAGAATCATCTGGTTGTTTCCTAAAATCTTGTTTTTGCTCCTGACCTATGAAAAGAAAATTGATACGGAATTCTCGTTGGAAGGATTTTGTAAACAAAATTAAAACTTAATTTTTTCAAAATGTTAAAAAATATGTGGTAAAAAAAATATACAATATTTTGAATTTTAGTGTGAAAAAAAATATTCAAAATACTATTTTCACCTACATCGTATTATAGTTGTATTTTGTATTTGAGAAACTAATGGGATCTTATAAGCTTTTAAGGGTGGTAAAAAATAATATACAATATTTTAAATATTCATGGTGAAAAACAATATTCAATATTTTATTTTCACTTACATCATATTATAGCTGTATTTGAGAAACTAATGGGATTTTAAATGTTTCCCGTGGTCTTAAAAAACATTTCTGGTTGGAATTTATCATAATAATAAAAATTTAATTTTAAGGTTACAACTTCAATGCAATAATTTTGTTAAATTTTATGAAGGTAGAGTTTGAGATATGGGAAGGAAACAAGTGTTCTTAACTTCGTTGCATTGAAAACATTTAAGTGTTCTCGTATATTAAGTGGGTGAAAAAAAAATATAGTATATAGCAAGTAGAATTAATAGTTAAAATAAAGTTTTAGTTTTTTAAAAGTCATATGTCAAATTTGGATAGATTATCGTATGTATCCTTATTTAGGTAAATATATTCAAATTGTTGCATGAATTGGGTTGTAAGACCCTATGTTTTCATCTTGAGAGAATGGGGTCTTTTCATAGTCACTTGCATAGTTTAGGTTTTCATAAGCAAAGTACATGATTTGCTTTAAGATGTGAACATTTCATTTTAAGAATGTGATAATGTTGTTTCAAAGAGGCATTAAAAGAGGGAATGAACATGCAAATTTTGGATGCTAGTGTTATGTTTTTCTTCAGGAATTAGTGCACATGTAAGAAGAATCTAACAAGGGTTGAAGAGGTCAAATAGTTAGAGAGGTTTGGGGGTTGTAGTGTCACTTAGAGGTGTAGACAAGTAAGTTAAGCACCATGACAAGTTTGTTTTCCACTAGGAGAAATCGTAATTTCATTAATGGAAAGAAATTACATTTTGTAGATGCATGTAAGCATATTCAGATCATATCAAAGATATGACTATCATCATCAAAAGAACTAAGTTCAAAAAAAAATTACCTTGATCAATGCGGGGAGGTAACAAGATCCAAAATATATTGTAAGAAAGCCACAATATATAGAAAACTGAAAAGTCTATCAAACAATAAATATATACAAAACACATTGTCCATATGCCACAGTAAAATCAAGCGATGATGTCCACGAAAGGCCGGTGGTAGTACTAGTAGTGTTCACCATCACGCAGTTCCCAAATCAACCAAATTCCCGACTCCCTATTCGATGCTTCTTTGGAAAGGTTGTCAGCAGCTGTGTTCTGCTCCCTAAAAATGTGCTTGCATGTGAAAGAGTCAAAAAATGAAATCAATCCCTAAGTATCATCCAATATATGAATCAAAGTATAATTAGAGCATCTAGAGTTTCTATTCAACCAGTCACAAACAATTTTGGAATCCTAAATAATTGTATGTCTCTACAATTTTTCTCCAATGCAAATTGTATAAGGAATTTTGTTGCTGATAATTCTGCAAAGTTAATTGTGCCTCCTCTGAATCCTAAGAGCATGTTGTATGAATGATGAGGAGATATATGAAGTATAGCCCCCCCGTTGTAGCTGTGCTCCTATGCATCCCCATAAAAGTATGCCCAAGGCATGCTGTGGTCAAAATATTCAGGAATAATACATCTGGGCCTCGAGGGAGGTAGGTCATCCGGGATGAGAGTATAGTCGGCCAATACCTTGGCTGCAATAATAGGCCAGCGAGGAGGTAAATTTTGTAAAATTATATTATTTTATATTATCCAGATGGCCCAACAGATCAGAAGGGGAAGGTTACGCTGCTTGGAGGAGGAGATGGAGGTAAACCAGATATTCCAGGCCTCTAAGATAGATGTGGCAGGGCAATTGCAAGGGGGGGTGACGGCAGGTATAATAATGTCCCACAGTTTACGTGCTTTAGAGCATTCGAGGAACAAGTGCTTTACTGATTCACTATTGCATTTGTAGATGTAGCACTAGTGGGGTCCAAATTGTGCATGCTTGAGGAGGTTATCGCCAGTAGGAATCTTGTTTCTTAGGATATACCACATGAGTAACCGAGTCTTGGGGGGTGCCTTCAGGTTCCATAGATGCTTCCACCATGCTTCAATGGTCTGTGGTTTCCTTGTTTCTGACAGCACCAAATATCCATCTTTAGGAGAATATCTCCATGTTTTTGAGAGGGCCCATATGATCTCATCATCTCCATCAATAATACAAATGTGTGCTTCAGTAAATTCCTGAGTATATTCATCCCAGAGCTGAATCCATTGAGGAGGGATGTTTAATTGAAGTGCAGATTTCTAGGCTTGATGTAGAAATGTGGAATTTTCTCCATCTGCAATATGAGCAGGGTGGGTAACATTGTGGTCTTGTAGGTGTTGTATGAGATCAAAAGGTAGCCTGTGCATGTTCCCGCAACCGATCCGCGGGTCTATTCCAACTCGTACACTATGTCCCGAGTGGATTCTCCATGTAAGTCCAGCTCTGATAGGATCCAACACCTTAATTACAACCTTCCAAATAATTGAAATCCCAGTAGTGCTTCTTAGTGGCCACCTGATCCAATCCATGATCTGCAATGGGGAAATGTATTTTGATGTGATCACTTTCATCCAAAGGCTATCAACTGTTACAAGGTGTCATTCAAGTTTAGCAGCCAGAGTGGAAAAGAAATCATCAAGCTTTTTTAACCCCCATCCCCCCCCATTTTTTTGGCAAATTAAGGGCATCCCATTTGACCCATGAAAATATCTTACCCAGCTGGCTTCCCTTCCATAAAAATCTTCAGCAAACGGCTTGTATCCTAGTGAGTATACCCCTAGGAATTTAAGCCAGTGACATCCAATAAACAACAGTGGCTTCCAAAACACTCTTAATCACAGTGAGATGACCACTGCAAGATAGATATTTGAGGTAACAAATGTTGACTCTTTTCTCCATATTAGACACGAGCCAGGTTCAGTTTGAAATCTTGTAGTCCGAGGGCTTTAACTTAAACCGCAAGTATCTTAGTCCTTTTGCAAGAGTCATATGTGTAAACAGGAAGTGATGAAGTGAAAATTTGATCTCATGTTGTGAGCATGTTCCTGCTGTCAGTGTTGATTTTGTATTATAATCATCATACTAGTAGCAGCCTGAAATAAGGAAAAGTTGGCTTTAATATTGGTAAGATCACCAATGTTGCCATTGAGAAATGTCAAAACATCATCCACAAAAAGTAGATGAATGAACATACAATCATCTGTTATTTTGACTCCCTGTAGTTTGCCTCTTCTGTGTTCATCCTTAATAAGCCTGCTGAGCCCCTACATGACAAGGACGAAGATTAACAGTGAAAGCAGACAACCCTGCCTCAATCCTCTTTCAGAAAGAGAGAAAGGGGATGCACTTCCATTAACCAGGACACTGAATGGAATGTTAGTTATACAACTCATGATCCATTTGATGTATATGAAGGGAAAACCCAAATGGGTTAATAGCATTCTAATGTATAACCAATTTACTCTGTCAAGATAAATCAACTTTTAGGATCATACCTTTGCATTTCCTAGCATGTAGGGTGTGCAAAACTTCTTGAGCAGTGCCCACAGCCTCATGAATCTATTGATATTAGAGGAAGGTGAATTTTTCTGGAGAGATGTGGTTGGAAAGGATAGGCTGCATTCAATTGGCAATGATCTTTGCTATTATCTTGTAAATGCGGTTGCAAAGAGAGATAGGCCGATATTCGTCATAGGAGGTCGGGTTATCATATTTAGGGATAAGCAGAATGAGGGTGGAGGTGTTGGATGCCGTTGTATGTCCACTGATTCTAGAGTCCTCAATAACTTGCAGCAAATTTGCACCTATGATGTCAAAAAAAGCCAAGTAGAACTCAATAGACAATCCGTCAGGTCCAGGGCTTTTGTCTTTTTTAAACCACTTTAAGGTGGCCTCCAACTGTTCCAGAGTGACCTCTTTGACCAGATCCCTTCCCTCCTCTTGCTCCACAAACTGTGGAAAATTTTATGCAACTCTAATGATGTCTACAAGATTTTCTTCCCGAGGGGCACTGTACGCTCTTTTAAAATGAGAGGCTGCCAGCGAAGCCAGTTGCGGAAAAGTGTTTGCAAATTGTCCCTGTTCATTTTGTAGCTGCCAAATAGTATTTATTTCCTTCCTTCCATTGGCAAACGTATGATAGAATTTGGTATTTGCATCCCCATCCTGCATCCAAATCACCCTACTTCTCAATCCCCAAACTTATTCACGATCTTTAAGGATTTTCCCTCTAGCGATGTATAGGGATGTAATCCTCTCCTTATGTTCTGATGTACTGTATAGTCCTCCCTATTTTCAAAGATAGACAGTTCATATTCTATCTGTCTCAGAGAGAGTTCATCCTGTGTCCTTTTGTTGTGTGCCCATTTCTTGGACATTTTCTTCAGCTCTGTAAGATTGTGAATAAAACCATTTGTGATATTTCCTCCTACTCCAGGGGGGTTTTCTTTCCAGAAATTAGTTACCATGTTGACATATGAGGCCTCCCTGAGCCAGGCAAAGCAGAATTTATAAGGTCCTTTGGGCTTTGCTCTACCTCCTTTGATTTCCATATAAATAGGGAGGTGATCAAGAGATACCCCCCCCCCCCGATCCAACCCATTGTCTGATGTAGAACCCCCAAATCAGGTACAGTCTCTTTGACTAAGAAATGATCGAGTCTGCGCACCAGGCCATTCTCCCTAGTGCAATTATTTCTCCAGGTAGCTTGTACCTTGGTTGAAGGGATGTCTATGAGTTGATGAGAATCCAGGATGAATGAGAAATAATCCAACAGAGAATCTCTATGTGCTCGATGTCCCCAGACTGAAAGTGACTGATGGAGAAATTTAGGTCCCCTCCAAGTATCAAATGATCAACATAAAATTAATCAGAACCCAGGAGTTTATCCCAAAAATTGGGTCTATTCTAACACGACCCATAAATGTTGAAAATTCTAAAATCCAAACCCAGGTTCGATGAATGAATGTCAGCTCCAATATGTCCATCCCCTCCCCAATAATTGAGCAATTTAATAGAATAGGAGTTGTATCCTAGAGAAATCCCCCAAATATTCCATGTGCATCCAAACCAGTAAACTTCCACCCAAGAAACATATCCTCAAGGGAAAGGGTAATGTCAGCAGTAAGGCCAAGTGTCTACTGTAAAAAGATTAAGTCAAGTGAGTCGATTGTAGCTAATCGATGGAGTGCTAGTTTTTCGTCAGACCTAGCAAGCCCTCGACAATTGAAGGATATAATCTTCATGGCTGGGGTTTAGAGGGGGTTTCTCTTGCTCTAAGTACCCCAGGAATAGTGGACTGCTTACCCGAAGCTATTTCATTGCCCGCGAGTGATTGAGAAATAGTGAGGGAGGAGGGTGGACCTCTTTGCAGTTTATGCGAAAGGGGGGTGGGAATGATGTCAAGGCTGAGATGGTCCATCGCTTGTCTCTTGGCTTTTGAGCGGGTCAGATACCCAGATGTGGGGGGGGTGGGGCTAGAAAAGAGGATGTAGATGGAGGTGGAGGGGAAAATGACAAGGAGGAAGGTGTGGGAGAGATGATAGGATGTGCGGAAGCAAAATTGCAGTTAATCTATGTGGAGGAATCAGAGAAAGTAGCCGAACCCATACCCATAGAATGACTAGATGATAAGATATCATGTAAATATGTGCTGCAAGGAGAGGAAGTAGTGGAAGAGATGCTCTTACCTGAAGTATTAGAGTCTCCGAAGGCCGCCAGGGTTCACTCAGGTGGCGAGGGAGGAGGTCTGTGGGGAGGCCTGCCAAACTTCTTTTGGGTCACCTGAGTAGTAACCATTGTGATAGCCACCAATCTTGTCTGTGCATCTGTCTTCCCTACTAGAGATTTTGTATTCGAGGGTTGTTCCTCCTGCAATGGAATATCCTATGGCTATGGCTCCTAACTCAGTGTCTTTTTGTATGCCCCTCCATTAAGGGGGCAATATTTGAAAAGATGTCCCACCTTATGACATCTCCTGCATCTAAATGGGACTCCCTCATAGTCCAAAATCTGCCACCTTGATGCATCCCTCCATTGAATGTTTATGTGTTCCAGTAAGCCATCTGTGAGATAGAGGTAAACTAGAATCCTGGCAAAGGCCATACACCTTGTAATTTGAAAGGAGTCATCGAAAGTGAGGTAGGTGCCAATAGCATTCCCAACTCGCTTGAAAACATCCTCTACCCAGAAATGAAAGGGAAGCCTCGGGAGGTGTACCCAAATAGGCCCAGCATCTACCCTTTCTTGCTCAGTGTCAAACATCAGCGTCCACCTCCTAAGTAGCACAAGTGCTTGATCAATATGCCATACCATAGAAAGTACCCAGTTGGTGTGTGCAAGGTAGCTAAAACGCAGAGCGAACCAACCTTTGACAAAATTTTGCACCCTTGGGAGGTCTTTTAGATGATGGCCCCATACCTCCGAGGTCCATTGCTGAAGTTGTTTCACACTAAAATGTTTTTTGCGGACCCGACCAACAAGTACATTTTCTGCAGTGTCCATGGAGTCCAATAACTGAGTGTCCTCAGAGAGTCTTAGGAATACCTCATAGTTCCAGAGCTTTAGGCACCTTTTTCTCTTTGAACCCCTGTGAAATCTAGCAACTGAAACCTCTGGTACCATGAATGGTTGAGCAATCGACGAAATTGGAGATGCCTTAGATCCAGAAGTGGTCTTTGACGAAATGGAGGTGAAAACACCCGAAATGGGGCCAATTCCTATGAATTTACTGAGGGGAGGAGGCACAGAGGACAGATGGGCTATGAGATAGGCACCTGTGTAGCAGATACCAAGTGGTGGACAACCGAGGGTATGCTGGAGATGGACGAAGGGAGATTCAAAACAGGTACCTCCCCGAGGGTTTGCTCACCAAGGTTAGATAGAGGCTCAACAAAGGCTAATGAATTCAGTGAGAGTAGTTGAGAGATGTAATCAGGAATCATCAGGGCATCTTCAGGTAGTGTAACAGACAGAATGCGAGAGCTAAGAATGGAAGGAAGGGCTTCTACTTCATCGGAGAGCTCATTTTCAAAGGTAAAATATCAAGCCTATGTGGTCTTGGGATGCATTCAGATGGGCACATCCTCTGAAGGGTCCATGGTATAATTTATAATCTCTTCCATAACTGTCAAGACCATTGGCTAACAGCTTCTTGCAAGGTCGATGCAAAACAAGAACAAAGGTATGTCGGTGGGTGAAAAACAAACTGCCTGAAAAATGCTTAAACCAGAGATTCAATCCCATTAGCATCTGTATGGTGAAGGAAAATGGGGAGATGCAGGGGAGTATACTGTTATGGGGGCAGTCGGTGAATTTGTACTGTAATCCCTATAAACCGTAAACAGACCCTACAGTGAAACCCTAACCCCATCGCTCCAAATCACCCATCAGTTGAGAAGCCAGTCATGTCCCCATGACAAGTCGTGAAGAAAAATTAATACAGTTGACAAGCTACATGAAGGAAACATGGTAGTGGTACTAAGTGAACATTCATTAATTGAAGTTAATACCCTCTTCTTAGCGCTACCACTTTGCAAGACAAAAAATAAATGTTAAATAGATGTGTATATATATGCATGAAAAGTTAAGTCTTTAACTAAAGGAAATGTGTCCTCTACTAATTAACTAACACTTTCCTTGTAGTTATTTTTCACAATGTATTTGACCCAGTTGTAAGCCCACCCCCATTTTGGATAATTTTTCATCCTTTGAATTGAATTCCCTATGTATGTGATCAAAGGATATAACCTTGAATATTATAATTAACTCTATAATTCTAATCATCTACTAATTCAATAAATAATTGTTTAATTAAGCAGAATATTTCAGTCAATCTACAACAACCTTTGGATCCCCTATCACTTGTAAGCTTAGATTGTAAAAGTGGCACAATTAAAACGACTGACATAAACGACTACTTTGTATTATTGGAGTACTTGTTATTTAGTTGTATTTTTGTTCCTAGATTAAATTAGCCATTAATGTTAGTCATTTTTAATTCTATTACTTATTTGTTAGTCGTATATTTTAACTTGGGACTAAATTAGTTATTTATGTTAGTTGTTTTTAGTTCATTCACTTAAGATTACTCATTTATGGTAGTATTTCACAGGGAAAAGCTATGGCGACTAACTTTTTTAGTCACCTAGTCACTCATTTCATCATTTTATACTGGTGAATGAAACACCTAGAAACGAGATTCTTGCCAAAACAAAAGAATATAATCTCATAGCTAAATGAAATTGGATAATTATTTGAGGATAAGAATTATAGATAAAATTCTAGATAAGCTTAATGGATAGAAGAGAAAGATCCATTAAGTTTCTTAGATGGGGAAATATGCTAATCTTAGAAAATCCTAAAATAACTATGGGAGAGAAAGAAAATCTTTTATGGAAAAGCCTAGGCAAGTGAGGTCAATAGGGGGAATTCCCTAGCAAGAAATTCTCGGCTCTAGGGTAAACTAGACTAATATAGTTCTTGGCTCGGTGGAAAAGGGTGTGAAATTCCCAGGGGCCCTAGAGATGATATTTGAATTATTTGTAATTTATTTTCTCATTTTCTCATTAGGAATAGTATTATGTGAATGTTGTACTGTTGAGTGCATATAACTACAAAACTTGGTTTCCAAAGAAGGGAATTTAGTCTAAAGATGCAGATATTTGTGAAAATTGAGTCGAAATTGTGCATGTAATATGATATTTTGATTGGAATTGTGACTTAGCGTGGAGACTGATTCTATTGTCCCACTAAAATACATTCTTTGCCATATCTTAAATTTAGTGGTATGAACTAGGATTCTATTAGCAAACTATGTCTAGTGTCTTCTATTGGATATTTTATTTGTAAATAATAGGAAAACAATGTAGAGGTTACTCTCATATGAGCAAGTACGCTAACACAAAAAGTTGGAGGAATGAATATAAATTGAATATACTGATTGTACTATTCAACACCTGTGGGATTATATCTCCTTTGTTCACAAAAGATATGGTTCAAAGATAATTCATTCCATGTATAGATGAAAAGCCTTTAACAAGTGTAGAGGAGAGAAAATGGTTTAGTGCTTGGAAGATTTCATCTCAAGCGTAAAATATTGACATCCATGTGATATATTTAGAACGAAAGCACCAAAAACTTTAGCTATAGTTAGTCAAAATTTGTAATGAGCTACGCATAATAGTATCTTTCATTTGAAGCCAAAAAAAATGTAAGGGTTGTAGAGAGGCTAGTAGGAAACGATATACAAGAATATCAAGCAAAAACCAAACAAAACAATTGACAATATGTCATAGTACACACAAAGGATATACAATAAGTCAAAAAATAAAATAAATCACTTTTCCATTCACTTGGCAACGATGACATATACATATATCTTAGGATATTAAATCATATTTCCACCTTTATAGATGCTATCATACAACAGCTATAATAACAATTTGATGTATTGCATCTAAAAATGCTAACTGATTATAGATGCAGTGAACTAACCAATATAATATAGAGCATGGGAATTAGATAAATATTTAATTATAAATTCATATGGAAACTATCAATTGTAAATACATCATTCTCGAATTTGAGGATCGTCTGAGCAGGTCATAAAGAAATAAAATCACTAAGAGAAACACCTAGTCGACCATAATAAAATCCAGTTAACACATGGTGAAAAACCAATTATTCCTACTACGGGGCTAACTAAGAATTCATTCCATTCAATACATATCATGTTGGACAACACAGTGACCCGTGGTGTGCACCCACATTATGGAGGGACACCATCATAATGATCCTAGAAAAAAGGGGCATATGAATTTTGTATAACTAGTACAAATCTAAAAGTTATGAGCTAAGGGAGAAAAATAAGTTTTTGGTAGCACATTAAAACCCTAAAATTCATATTTTTAATGAGATGGGCAGACCTCATCACCACATCTTAGGAAATTTCACTGGCACGTCGAGTTAAATTGGAACCTTCCAGAAGGAAGGTGGATCAATCTAGTAGTTGTAGTGACTACGAACTCAAGGGAGATTGATGTAGAGGGAAACACACACTTTCATGGAAAGGGATCGAGAAAATTAGTGCTATGTATCTAAATCCAAACCCTACTGAACAAAAATTGTGTAGAAAATAAAAGGGAACTGAAAAAAAAAAAAGGGGAGTGATTAAATCTTACCTGTGCATGGAAAATGTGCCATAATATAAAGTGTGCCCCACCATGCGTAGACCTTCTTGGTGTAGCACCTTAGAATGCCACAAAAAAACTATGAACACAATTGATCACTATAATGATATAAAAAGTGGACACCATGAAAAATCATAATTTACTAGAAAGATACAATGATTATTGTTAGGAGAAAATCTAGGATAAGACCACCATCCAAATTACTTAGAGAGAGGTAGAGCCTACCTAAATCTAATAGAGGACACAAACTTGAAGTTATTGAAGGTACCTAGCTTATTCCATCGGCAAAGGTCACCATTGGTGGAAGGAATTTTCATCCTTAGTGCTTGTTGTATACAAAAAAAAAAGAAAGAGAATACTCTGAAATGAAGAAACGTGAACTTAGTGCCGAGAGAAACAACAACATAGTAGAAATAATCCATATAGAAGCACTCCATCAACCCAAAAGTGAAAACCAAAATCGTAATAAGGGTGATACCATAAATAGAATAATTCTCATTGTCAATCGTAATGGGAAGGGACATTAAAGCTTATCAAAATATCAATAGTCCCATGTGACAAGGGAAACAATTAGAGTGTCA
>APFE030215680.1:7384-32283 GCA_000404065.3 Pinus taeda
AGTGAGAGAAAGTGCGGAACCAGAGCTTTATTGATTTTCAATGTCTTTCTCTCATTTCCAAAGCTTGACATGAAGAGCTGAGGTCTGAGACTTGCTTAGGAGGACAGTATAAGTGATGATAGACCCATACTGACTGCAAATAGTCATGTTGACGATATTTTTGTGTAACACTTCCCATGTATATTAGGCTTACAAATTACATCATATGACCAAAAAGGACTCATCAAAAGACTATGACAGGCAAAGACAAATTATTACATCATGGGTCTTTTTATGACCTTTACATCGAATGATATACATGACATTTATAACAGAGACTAAATATCTAAACAAGACGATGATAGTCATCAACAGCTGTCATACACCATGTATGATCTGCACCATAAGCATCTATCAACAACATCTAGACCGGTATATGTCCATCATTAGTTCCGAATACATGACAAAGTAAATATCATCAACCTGTGACTAAGTATGTCATATATAGATATCAACTCAGCCTCTTGATCTCATCAAGATCAACTTGCTTCGTTTCCTTAGTAGAAAGAACCTTGTCATAACCTTCCATGAATCAACTAAGTATATGCGATATCTCCAAGCAATAACACAAAATCATTCATATCATATCATATGTGGAAATACCATATTCATCACGTCATCATCAAGAACTACATGATCTTTCCACAAGAACCCTTAATATATCAACCATGTATCATCACTAGGGGACATCCCACATTTGATAAGCGTCAACATATGTGAATATCAAACCTATCATCATAAAGTAGGAAGTCATCATCATTATGTGAATAAGTAAGCCATGTCTCCGAATATCCATGTCTTCAAATGGCTATGCCTGCAATAACATCATTCTCTTGGCCAACCAACAATATTTATCAATATGAAAATAATCATCCATGTATCCAACATACTATATATCCATCAAAGAGATAGCAATATGTATCTAGAAAACCATGAGCTCATGGTCATTTGTCAAGATTTCTTGATATCATCAACAGGAACAATCCTCAACCATGTGAGTGCCAAGAACTATAGGAATCATGTATCATAACTGAACCATATGAACGTTATGCATCTTTGAAGGCATGATGACAGCAACATAAAAGAAATAAGTGGCTCATCATCAAATAATGAAGTTGTGTAATCAAGCTTTGTACTTCTCCTTGTCCTTATGAAGATCACCGTGTAAGCAACATATATGTACTATATGCATCATCAAAAATTCATTCACAATCATCCATAAATCTTATCTGAATACCAACTATGCGTTCCAAGTATCATCTAATATTTTATCATGGGAAACTCATAACCATTACATAGCAAGATGTATCATTTAGCCATATAATCATCATCATCATTGATTAGGTACCAAATACTTCTAAACATAACGCCAACAATGCTTTATTAGAAGTATAGCATTTTCTTCCCCTGGACTTGTTCCACCTATTCACTGTCAGATCTGATCATTGCATATATTGGTAAGAAGTATCAAGGCATCATCATCAATCAGATATACATCAAGTTATCAACAACTTGTGAGGATCAAAAAAATTCCAAATAACATCCACAGACTGTAGTCATCTATCATCATGACAAAAAAGATAACTGATAATTCTCTGAATCATATCAAATTAGTTTTTTTGAGTCTGTCCCACTTCATTTATTCTCAAACCACATATACGCGATTGTGCAGCTTCTAACTTGTGTATATACGCGACTTGTCTTCACGAAACTTGCGTATGTGATTTAGAACATTGAAGTTTCACACTTTCAGCTCCCCCTAAGTCTGTTATGTCTGTACACTGTGCCATGCCACATTTTTCTGAATGTACTTCCTTCTTCTTCCATATCTTCGAGTGTGATGATGTTTTCTCCTTTTAGTATGGTGCCCGAAATTTTCGCCTGCATTCCTTTGATATATGTCCAAACTTGTTACATGCATAACATATTACATATTTCATATTTATCCTATAGTAGTCAATGGCTTTCTGACCAAACATATTGCAAGAAAAACAATATCCCTTAAAGTGCCTGGAAGCTGACGATCTTTTTGTGTGATGGTCTTGAACCATTCTACTTCTGCATCTCTCTGCAACATGTCCAAGATTATGACATATAAAACATTCAACATTATTCATTTGAGGAAATAACTGACTATCACTTCCATAGTTAGGAGTAAAAGATTTTCGTTGAAGAATTTCTTTCCTTGGTTGTTGATGGGATTGACCTCTCATCTCATTGTTGAGCATTTCAAATTTTACATTACAGTTCCTTGCCTCACTTTGTGAGCTAGATTCACCTTCAACAGATTCATGAAAACCAAGACTAGTTTTGATGGCAGCGAACATTTGACCACTAAGAATATCATCCAAAATCTTAGTACTATCTTGAAATTGTAAAAGTTTATCCTTTTCTTTTAATTTACCTTTTAGGGTATTTACCTCAACCTGATATTGCTCTTCCTTTCCAAGATACTGTTTCTTCATGATTTCTTCAGCTTTTCTTCCTTCTTCCATTTGTTTCCTTAATTTGAGAACTTTGTTTTCTTATTCTTCAAGAGCTTGGAGTAGTTCTTCATTCTGCTTATTTGATTTTTCAAGATCTTCTTTTAGAGAGAGAATCTTAGCTTCAAGACTTTCATAGTAACTGGATCTATCTTTAAGTTTCTTTATTGTTGTGCTCCTTCTATTTACTTCATTTCTTCATGATGTCACTTCATCCCGCAGCTTTTGACATTGATCTTCCTTTTCCTTGTATTGCTTCCTTACTTTGTTTCCTTCCTCTAGTTGAGCTTTTAGTTTGGTAGCTTCTTATTTGAAGGCACACTCCCTTTTGTCCAATAGATCTTGTTGATCTCTAATTTTGTTTGTGAGCCTTTTAAATTCTACCTTGATTTGATATCTTTTCGTTTCACCCATAAGAGCAAATTCAGTTGTTTCACTGTCACTTTCATCATCTTCAAATGGACAGAGAAATGTATCACTAGAGGATAACAAATTCATACCTGATAGTTCTTTTGCTTGTTCATCTTCATTTTCAGGTGATTCTGAATTTGAAGAGTTGCTTCCACATAATCCCCAATTGTCTCTCCCACTATCATAGTTCCTTTGATATGCCTTCTTCTTTTGAGGTGCTTTCTTCTTTCCCATTGTTTCTACGGATCTCCTTCAAGCGATCAAGCTTCTATCAAAGGACCTACCCTGATACCAATTGTTGGAAATAATATTAAGAGGGAGGGTGAATCAGTATTTGTAGATCAATAACTTTTTCATTTCCATAATCAGATTTATATATGCTACTTCAGTGAAGGGAACTCGCGTGTGAACGCAACTGTTCTTAAGGAGACCAACATATATCTAGTGAACTTATGATTCACTTAATTCATCATACGTTGATCTTTAATCTATGCATCTATACTTTATTAAACATTAAACAGTAACCATGTGTAGTTAATAACAAAATGAACCATCACACATAAGCAACACACATGAACACCAATGTGGGTGAAAACCACCTGCTGTTGTCGTCTCTGTCTTATTTTAATAATAAGAAAATCTATTTACAACATTGTACTGGTGTAGACTCATATCAGTACACAGGCTTGTACTTGGAGAAGGTTACAACCTTCTCTCTTTCTCTAGCTTCTATTGGAAGGGAGCTACAACCCCCTAGCTTTTGTACTAGCCGATATGTTTACTAGTACATAGGTGCCAGCCTACAGAAAACTCCACTCTTCCACCAAGGACCATGTTTCATGACTTTTTAGACTAGATACTCCTGTAACACAACACCACTAGATACTGGACCCATATTGAAACTTAGAAAATCATAACTACAATACAACCATCAAATACATCTACATCGACTAATCACTGAAACTCAATCATCACTTTCTGAATCAACCATAACTAAATCAATCAATTATTTGACAACCCATCATCACTGTAGAAAATCAAAATTAATCAATATGAACATTCAGTATACTGTCATCAAAACACAGTCACTAGAACATAGAGCTGAACCCAGAATTCTACAACAACGTCCAAATCCAACTGCAACTTCAAATATCATATTTCATAATGTATACACTACTTAGATGTGTTGAACCAGTGTGTATACACGCTTTTATCAAATCCAACCAGCGTACATATTTGCAAATATTAATTCATAATTTTGTAGCTATTCCAAACTTCAATCATACCTAGATCATAACATTTATAGAATAACACGTGTCAGTATTGAGATCTAGACTATACATGATCAAACCACATAATGATAATTCATTTCAAGCCTTCAGATCCTGATTCATCATTAGATCTTATCCCTCATCTACTTCTAAGGTTCATCCTTGGTTTAGATCAAGAAAATCACTATAAGTCAATAACCTGCAGAATAGGTCTCACACTTCATCAGATACTCAATACTTGCACACCCCTAGCCTAATGATTTCTCCTCCTTATATAGTTTTAGGATTTTCTCAATACCATGGACAAAAAATACTTATGACCAATACCTTGGACCAAATAGCTAGGGTCAATACCTCAAACTAAATGCCTTCGACCAATACCTTGGATCAAAATACCTTGGACCAAATACCTCGGACCAAAAACTTAGTTTTCCAACATGTGTGCACTTTTCCTCTCATGAAAGTGCGTGTATATGTTATATGCCCATTTTGTTCTGTTAACCTGCATGTATATACTTCTTGGAAAAAGTGAACTTGCATATACAACTTAACATACTTGAAAATTTCCTTTTTATTCAACTTCTTGATTTTGATCTGTAGTTCTTTGTTCCTTCATCCTATTCTTTTGTATCATTACTTTGTTCCCTCTTAATAGACCTGCTATAATGTGATTTTCCTTTGTACATTACTTCTGAATTGATTCCTTTGAACTACCCTACATTTTTTCATATCTGTAAACACAATTGTCATGCATTCTATCAAATCTGATATCTCTCCAATAGATTCAACTAGATACATAGATTCATCTAGTTACCATATACAAGTGAGTTGTTCTGCTATAAGTGGGTTTCCATCAAGTACAACTCATGCATCATAATGCCAATACACACTTGAGCAAAATGGAGTTACAGAAAGAATGAGCAAGACATTGATGGAAAGGGCAAGAAGAATGCTTAGTGGTACTGGGTTAGGATAGGAATTTTGGGTAGAGGCGGTGGAGACAACATGTTATCTGGCCAACAGATCACCTTCATCAGCGTTAGAGGATACGAATCGACAAGAGGTATGGACTAGTAAGAATCCCTCTCTTTCACATATGAAGGTATTTGGATGTGATGCATATGTACATGTTCCAAAGGAGAAAAGAACCAAGTTGGATAGTAAATCTAAAAAGTGCATCTTTATTGGGTATAAGGATGGTTTAAAGGGTTATAAGCTTTGGAACCCAGTAACAAGGAAGGTTGTGTACAACCATGATGTGGTGTTTAGAGAGGTTAAAGATGTTATTAAACATGAAGTCCAACCAAAGGAACATGCGAAGATAGAGTTTGAGCTTAAGGAGGAAGAATCAGACTCTACAACAAAGGAGGAATTAAAAGATGAAAAACCACAAACTCCGGGTGTGAGAAGATCAGTTCGAGAAAGAAGGCAACCATAAAGGTATAGTTAATCTGATTTTTGTTCAAATTTTTCTTTATCTGTTACTGATGATGATCCTAGAACTATGAAGAAATCATTAGAATTAGAGGATGGGAAATTCTTGAAAGAGGCCATGGTTGATGAAATGGTATCTTTGAACAAAAGTGAGGCTTGGGATTTGGTGGTGTTGTTGGCTAGAAGGAAACCCATTGGAAGACAATGGGTGTTCAAGAAGAAGACAAATTTAGAAGGAAAGGTGGAGAAATACAAAGCTTGGTTGGTAGTGTTAGAGCCTAGATTTACCTTAGGCTGAAAAGGTAGGATCCAGGGCCCACATCAAACCACGCTCAGCCTGGTAGCTAGCCCTACCAGGTCAGGAGAGGGCTCTCTCTGGGTCAATCTCAGCTAATTATGATCACTAAATGCTTAAGATCGACTGATATAGCTACTGATTTTAGGCTAAGTATTAGTGCAAAGAGTTTTATTGGATAAAATGATGTTTTTGTTGGCTCTAATGGAAAGGCAGATCTTGGGTGCAGGGAATGAGGCTCAGTCCTGTAGAGATCTCAATGCGGCAAGGTAGGAAACTGATTTTGGCACTTTGAATCAAATGAGATGGAGGGATTAGACAGAGGAGGAGTTGAAGAGGGCAATAGAAGTCATGGGTCCTCTCTGAATAGCTGAAAACATCAAGAAATTAAAGCAAACCTCAAGGAGAGCACTGCAATTTCGATGGGTTCTAATTTCACTCTTGTTTGATTTAGCTGAGAAGAAATAAGAGAGAAAATGACATACAAAACATATAATTAAATTCACAAATACATAAGAAAGCACTGTAGCAAAACAACATGCCACAAGGATCCCAAAGAGTGCTGCAAACCCTGGTCTCAATTCCTTAGCCAAAATGCTGATATGAGTGTACAATGAAGCTCTTTACTTTCTCAAGAGTCCAAACTTCTACCAAAATCCAACCCCTACACTATGAAATTCTTAAAATATATACAATTTCTCACCTTGTACTAAGGGATTGAGCTCAACCATCTTCTTCAAAATAGAATCAATTACATTAAACTTGGGCCGAATTTCTGAAAATAGGTGTTGAAGATGAACTCGTATCGCCTAAACCATGGCACCGAATACAAAAATGAAAGAGTTTGTTATAGATAAGGTCATTTTTGAGAAGAACCGCTCTCAAATTTGGGAAATTCATTTCCAGTTTCTCGCAATCTATTCAACAAAATCATCTCTAAAACCGAAAATCATTAAAACTTTAAATCTGTGAAAATGAGTTGTAAAGATCTAGTTGTATGTCCCAATCCATGACACCTGTGAATAAACTGGAAGAGGTTTTTGTTATATGGCTCATGCTTAATAAAAACATCCTTTGGTTTTGCAAAATTACTTTCCATCTGTTGTAAAATGGCCCCGCACTAAAATGACTAAAACAGTAAAAAATATGAAAATTTTGCTTTGTTTTAATGTAGGCTCAAAATATCACTGTATATCTCCCACATAGTAGTACCTGTGCATAAAATGAAGGATATTTTCATTAATTAGTGTGTGGTGAACAAAAACCTCTTTCAATTTTTAAAATTTCCTTACCATTATTTCAAAAACTGATTTTGTACTAAACTTGTCATTGTGTGCAGCAACTGACCTCAAAACATGCATAACCAAGAAGCACTCATTCATTTCTTCTAATCCAGGAACCGGTTATGGGAGTATGATATGCCATTGGAAATATTTTTCCGAGCTTCTTCTGATAGACACACTTGTGACATGTTTTGTGCTGAACATCATGTGCAAAACATCTAACAAAACCAAATATAGTAAGAGCTCATGTTGATCCCTTGTGACAGGCTGCGAAGACTGGAACTAACATCGGCTCCAATGGGGATGGTAGCTCCTTCGAGGTGCCAAGAACTACAGATCTCTGGAAAGCAGACAGTTCCTCTTCCTTTGGGCATGGATGGTCCAACAACTGTAAACCCAAAACAACTCATGCCAATCCAAAAACATATACATACTACAACTTGTACATAAACAAATACCGAAAACTGAAATGCTGCCTCAAGCAGCTTATTTATGTACAAATCTAACCCACTTTGCTGCAAAATTGATAGATCAAGTAATGTTGTAATGCCATATCAACCGATCAAGTAACTGTGACAAGGGTGTTGCTTGAAAGTGCTTCAACCAGGACACAAAAGTAAATGTTGACAGCCATACATGCACATAACAAGTCTGGTTGTGTAAAAGATAATTTGATCTATCATTCAAACTAAAAAAAAATTCCATGTACGTTGCAATAGGATCAAAAAACTGGACTCTGTTTGCTGCCCCAACTCCTCAATACATGCTTCCAACTGCAAACTATCAACGCAAATATCCACGGGCAGCCTTACCTTCTGTTCCTTCTGCTGAAAAAGGTCCCCAAAGAATGGGACTCAATAATCTAGATCCTGGGACTGTATTTGGGTCTCCAATTCAGTTAGATCTCCTTTAATTTTGATGGCAAACTCTTGCAAAAAATCGAGCTTAACTTCATGGCTGCATCGACAGGATTTCAGATAAGAAGAAAGAGATGAAGCAAAGTTATCATCTACCTCATCATCCGTACACATATCTTCCCATTATCTAAAACCTTGAATAGAGAGCACCTCTATTTTGAATTCTTCCTCTTTCTCCATCCATGTTTCAAGAAAGATATGTAAAAAATATGCAAAGGACTTAATAGATCTGATAGGAAAACCTTCAATCCATTTTCTACATTTGCCTTGAAATGAATCAAAGAACAATCTGATGAAGACATCTTCCTTTTTAACTCTAAGAATGTCCACAAATGTTTTAAAATTTTCTATATGTTCTAGAGTCAAAGTCAGATCTTCCCCATTAAATTTAGGGCCATTACTCAAAATTTATACATCCTTTGGTAATTGACTAGGAAAACCAAGAAGATTAGAAAAATCGATACATGAATACGTTGAACAAATAGAAGCAACATCTGAGTCCTTCATTTAGCTAGTGGAGCCACCATCAATACTTTGAAACTTGTGACTTCGAAAAGTGGAGTTGCTAGGCAGATGATTTCAGCCTTCATATGTGTCTGACTACTGTCCACCATTAGCAATCAGATCTGAACTTGATTACAAAATTGTACGGAGGCAATTTGCACGTCAGATGTTCAGTTTGTAAGACTAGACCGGAGATTGACTAAAGTAGCTTTTATCTACTTGCGCTAATGCAAAGAAAAAGCATTTCAAAGACTACCTGGCTAACTTCAGGCTCTGTCTGTAGTCTACAAAGCCAAACAATGATAATAAACTTTTCTTCCCCAGTACGGTCGCCACTATGTTAGAGCCTAGATTTACCTCAGGCTGAAAAGGTAGGATCCAGGGCCAACATCAAACCACGCTCAACCTGGTAGCTAGCCCTACCAGGTCAGGAGAGGGCTCTCTCTGGGTCAATCTCAAAAAAATATAATCACTAAAGGCTTGAGAGGACTGATATAACTAGTGATCTTAGGCTAGGTATGTGTGTGCAAGAGTTTGATTGAATAAAATGATGATTTGTTGGCTCTAAGGGAAGTAGATTTTGGGTGCAGGGAATGAGGTTCAGTCCTGCAGGGGTCTCAATGGGGCAAGGTAGGCAACTATATTTGGCACTCTAAATCAAGTGATATGGATGGAACAGACAGAGGAGGACTCCAGGAGGGCAAGAGAAGCCATGGATCCTCTCCAAACAGTGGAAAACATAAAAAACTAAAGAAAACCTCAAGTAGAGCACTGCAATTTCTTTGGGTTCTACTTTCACTCATGTTTGATTCAGCGGAGAAGAAATAAGAGGTAAAATGACATACATAACGCGTAAGTAAATTCACAAATACATAAGAAAGCACTGTACCCAAACAACATGCCATAGGGATCCCAAAGAGTGCTGCAAACCCTGGTCTCAATTCCTTAGCCAAAATGCTGATATGAGTGTACAATGAAGCTCTTTACTTTCTCAACAGTCCAACCTTCTACCAAAATTCAACCCTTTCGCTAGGAAATTCATAAAATATATACATTTTCTCATCCTTGTACTAAGGGATTGAGCTCAACCATTTTCTCCAAAATAGAATCAGTTACATTAAACTTGGGTCGAATTTCTGAAATAGGTGTTGAAGATGAACTCGTGTCGCCTAAACCATAGCACCTGTTACAAACTTGAAAGAGGTTTTTGTAGATAAGGACATGTTAGAAAAAAAACCTCTCTCAAATTTGGGAAATGCGTTTCCATTTTCTCGCAATCTGTTCCACAAAATCATCTCTAAAATAGAAAATCATTAAAAAATTAAATCTGTGAAGATGAGCTCAATCCATGACACCTGTGAATAAACTAGAAGACAATTTTTTTTATATGGCTCGTGCTTAACAAAAACCGCCTTGGGTTGTGCAAAATTACTTTCCATCTATTGTAAAATGGCCCCACACTAAAATGACTAAAACAGTAAAAAATATGAAAAATTTGCTTTGTTTTAATGTAGGCTCCAAATATCACTATATATCTCCCACATAGTAGCACCTGTGCATAAAATGAAGGAGTTTTTTGTTATTTAGTGTGTGATGAACAAAAATCTCTTTCACTTTTGAAAAATTCCTTACCATTATTTCAGAAACTGATTTTGTACTAAACTTGTCATTATGTGCAGCAACTGACCTCAAAACATGCATAACCAAGAATCACTCATTCATTTATTCTAATCCAAGAATCGGTTATGGGAGTGTGATATACCATTGGAAATATATTTTTGAGCTTCTTCTGATTGACACACTTGTGACATGTTTTGTGCTGAACATCATGTGCAAAACATCTAACAAAACCAGACATAGTAAGAGCTCATGTTGATCCCTGGTGACAGGCTGCAAAGACTGGAACTAACATCGACTCCACTGAGGAGGTGTTTCAAGATATAATCATCAATGGACTTATTGGCCCTTTCAGTTTCTATATCTACAAGAAATTCTGGATTCGAGACTTTAGAGCCAAAAACACTTTTGGATTTGGTTTCAAACAATGACAAATCAAATTGTTCATCAAAATCAAGCTCTTCAAGATACTCAAAAATCACAGGACATGAATGAGATTTAAACATAGGAATTACAGAACTCTCTTGACGAAGGATTCTTGGAATAAGATTTGGATTCTCGTATACAGGAGGAGGATCTGGATCTAGATTGGCTCTGGTATATCTTTTGGAAGCTAGTGTGCTATTATTTCCAAGAGATCAAATGAACATTTACAACTTGTTCAGTCTATCAAATCCTAACCTTATCATCCAAAAGCTTAGAATCATCAGATGTACTGGGGTGTTTTGTAGGTTATTTTTTCCATTAATAAGACTAGACCGGAGATTGACTGAAGTAGTGTTTATCTACTTGCGCTAATGCAAAGAAAAAGCATTTCAAAGGCTACCTGGCTAATCTTTAGACTCCGTATGTAGTTTAAAAACGAAGAATACTAACAAACAAACAATTTGATTCCCCAGTATGGTCACCACTATGTTAGAGCCTAGATTTACCTTAGGCTAAAAAGGTAGGATCTAGGGCCAACATCAAACCATGCTCAGCATGGTAGCTAGCCCTACCAGGTCAAGGGAGGGCTCTCTCTGGGTCAATCTCAGCGAATTATGATCACTAAAGGCTTAAGATCAACTAATATAGCTATTGATTTTAGGCTAGGTATAAGTGCAAAGAGTTTGATTGGATAAAATGATGTTTTTGTTGGCTCTAATGGAAAGGCAGATCTTGGGTGCAAGGAATGAGGCTCAGTCTTGCAGAGATCTCAATGGGTCAAGGTAGGCAACTGATTTTGGCACTTTGAATCGAATGAGATGGAGGGATTAGATAGAGGAGGAGTTGAAGAGGGAAAGAGAAGTCATGGATCCTCTCCAAACAGCTGAAAACATCAAGAAACTAAAGCAAACCTCAAGTAGAGCACTGCAATTTCGATGGGTTCTACTTTCACTCTTGTTTGATTTAGCTGAGAAGAAATAAGAGAGAAAATGACATAAATAACACATAAGTAAATTCACAAATACATAAGAAATCATTGTACCAAAACAACATGCCACAGGGATCCCAAAGAGTGCTACAAACTCTGGTCTCAATTCCTTAGCCAAAATTCTGATATGAGTGTACCATGAAGCTCTCTACTTTCTCAAGAGTCCAACCCTCTACCAAAATCAAACTCCTACACTATGAAATTCATAAAATATATACAATTTCTCATCCTTGTACTAAGGGATTGAGCTCAACCATTTTCTTCAAAATAGAATTAGTTACATTAAACTTGGGCCGAATTTATGAAAATAAGTGTTGAATATGAACTCGTATCGCCTAAACCATAGCACCAGTTACAAAACTGAAAGAGGTTTTTGTAGATAAGGTCATGTTGGAGAAATCTTCTCTCAAATTTGGGAAATTCGTTTCCATTTTCTCGCAATCTGTTCCACAAAATCATCTCTAAAACAGAAAATCATAAAAAATTTAAATCTGTGAAAATGAGCTGTAAAGATCTAGTCACATATCCCATTCCATGAAACCTGTGAATAAACTAGAAGATTTTTTTGTTATATGGTTCATGCTTAACAAAAACCTCCTTGGGTTTTGCAAAATTACTTTCCATCTGTTGTAAAATGGTCCCATACTAAAATGACTAAAATAGTAAAAAATATGAAAAATTTGCTTTGTTTTAATGTAGGCTCCAAATATCACTGTATATCTCCCACATAGTAGCACCTATGCATAAAATGAAGGAGGTATTTCTTATTTAGTATGTGATGACAAAAATATCTTTCACTTTTGAAAAATTCCTTACCATTATTTTAGAAACTGATTTTGTACTAAACTTGTCATTGTGTGCAGCAACTAACCTCAAAACATGCATAACCAAGAATCACCCATTCATTTCTTCTAATCTAGGAACTGGTTACAGGAGTGTGATATACTGTTGGAAATATTTTTCTGATATTCTTCTAATGGACACACTTGTGACATGTTTTGTGCTGAAAATCATGTGCAAAACATCTAACAAAACTAGACATAGTAAGAGCTCATGTTGATCCCTGGTGACAGACTGTGAAGACTCGACAAAAACCTCTTTCAGTTTATTCACAGGGGTTGGATTGTGGTAGAAGGTTGGACTCTTGAGAAAGTAAGGAGCTTAATTGTACACTCATATCAGTATTTTGGCTAAGGAATTGAGACCAAGGTTTGCAGTACTCTTTGGGATCCCTATGGCATTTGTTTTGGTACAATGCTTTCTTATGTCTTTGTGAATTTATTCATGTGTTATGTATGTCATTTTCTCTTTTACTTCTTCTCAGCTAAATCAAACAAGAGTTTAAGTAGAATACATTGAAATTGCAGTGCTCTACTTGAAGTTTCTTTAGTTTTTTATGTTTTCCACTATTTGGAGAGGATCCATGGCTTCTCTTCCCCTCTTCAACTCCTCCTCTATCTGATCCATCCATCTCACTTGATTTAGAGTGCCAAATACAGTTGCCTACCTTGCCCCATTGAGACCCCTGTAAGACTGAACCTCATTCCCTGCGCCCAAAATCTACTTCCCTTAGATCCAACAAATCATCATTTTATTAAATCAAACTCTTGCACACACATACCTAGCCTAAGATCAGTAGTTATGTCAGTCATCTCAAGCCTTTAGTGATTATATTTTGCTGATATCGACTCGAAGAGAGCCCTCTCCTGACCTAGTAGGGCTAGCTACCAGGATGAGCGTGGTTTGATGTTGGCCCTGGATCCTACCTTTTCAACCTGAGGCAAATCTAGGCTCTAACAAGTAGAAAAAGGTTATTCCTAGGTGTTGGGAATTGATTTTGGTGATATTTTGTCTCCTGTTTCCAAGGTAGCTTCTATTAGATTACTTTTATATATTTATGTTCCTTTGATTTTCAGGTAGAACAGATGGATGTGAAGACAACATTTCTTCATGGGGATCTAGAAGAGGAGATCTACATGAAGCAACCAGAAGGCTTTTCGGTGAAGGGTAAGAATGAACTGGTATGTAAGTTAAAGAAGTCTTTGTATGGGTTAAAGCAGTCACCAAGGATGTGGTATCAGAAATTTGATACATTTATACGAGGACTTGGCTTCACCATAAGCAAAGAAGATCACTGTGTGTATTTAAAATTAATTGGTGATCGTTTTATTTATCTGGTGTTGTATGTGGATGATATGTTGCTAGCTGGAAATGACAGAGAAATTATCCAATATTTGAAGACCCAATTGTCCTCCAAATTTGACATGAAAGATATTGGTGCTGGAAACTATATTTTGGGCATGGAAATTAAAAGAGATCGAGCAGAGAGGAAGCTCTAGTTAAATCAAAAGAAGTATGTTGATACAATACTGCAGAGGTTTAATATGCAGGATAGTAAACCTATGAAGGTTCCTATTCCTATAGGTGTAAAGTTATCTACCAGACAGTGTCCCAAGACACAAGAAGAGGAAGAGGACATGTCCCATGTTCCATATGCAAGTGCAGTTAGTAGTTTGATGTATGGGATGGTCTATACTAGACCAGACATTGCACATGCAGTGGGAGTATTGAGCAGGTTTATGTCAAAACTAGGGAAGGAGCACTCGACAATAGTGAAGTGGGTTTTTAGATATTTGTGCCACACTAGTGATTATGGTTTGTGCTACTAAGGAAGACCAGGATTGGATAGAGTTTTGGATATCCATGGCTTTGTTGATGCAGACGAGGTTGGAGATCTGGATTAGAGAAGATCTACAAGTGGGTATGTGTTTAACATATTTGGAGGTGTAGTCAGCTGGATGAGTAAGAAACAATCTATAGTGGTATTATCAACTACAGAGGCAGAATACATGGCAACCACTCATGCAAGCAAGGAAGTAGTTTGGTTGCAAAGATTGTGTTCAAGTATGGGGTTATTACAGGGAGCTATAAAGATAGACTGTTACAATCAAAGTGCAATTTTCTTAGAAAAGAACCCTACTTATCATTCAAAGACAAAACACATTGATGTTCAGTATCACTTTGTGAGGGATATGATAGAAGACAAAAAGGTGTTGTTGGTAAAGGTGAACACTTTGAAGAATACTGCGGATGCATTGACAAAATCTGTGAGCTCTGAGAAGTTCTCTTTGTGTAGAGAAACAATGCGCGTTGCAGGGCTCAATAAATGACTAAGATTTCCTGTGGCCCCCTGTGGAAAGAAAATAATGAGTGGGAGAATGTTCGGTTGTGTTATATTCTTTCCATGACTAGCCCACATAGTTAACCAAGGGGTTAGAGGGAGGGTAGAGTCCCCCCTTCGTTGTGTCAATTACGCAGCAGGGGGGTCACAAGGGGGACAATAGCTCCCCCTATCCAAGGGTTTTGAGGGGGGCAAGTAGGCCCCCTCTACGGGGTCTAGGGTAGTGCCCTGAGGAAAATTTTCTTGGACCCTATATTAGGTTGGGCATACCTAACTATGGTTTTGTGCATGGTTTTCACACATGGTTTTCGACGCGATGGTTTTCAGTCCATGGTATTGTAACCTTCAAAGAAATATAATAAAAAATCAATCTGGTAGTCTTGGTTTTGGGATATAGGCGAAAATATTTATGTATATATGCTTTATGTGTTATGCTCTCGCATTGTTTATTTTTTGTGTTTTAGAATTTGTATGTAGGTAATTTCTGTACAGAATTAAAAACTACACTGTAATCATCCACCCATTGTCTGCGAACCATGGGATTATATAAAAAGGAGCTATGTAAGTAATCTCTAAGAGAAAAAAATAAGAAGAGAAGGCTTGGAGTCTTGGTAGAGAAGTCTAAGCATTCGAGTCTTAGCATAGGTAGAGGCTTTGCAGTTGAGTGCGCAAAGCCATAGGGTGGAAGTCCACAGCTGAGTGCACAAACCCCTGTAGCTGTGTGTGCAGGGCAGATAGAATCTGTATCAAACTGAAGATATTAATAAACAGAAGCATTCTACAAATTCTGTGTCTTTATTTCCTATTAAGGCATATAGTTATATTGCGTTTTGGGTTTAATTTACAATGATTATGTGATGCGTGAATATATGTGATTATATTGGTTAATTGAATGCAAGTAAGAATATCAGTTTACACGGCACTAACTGTGATGGTTTAGTAATAATAAGTAAAACACTTAAGATAACTTGGTAACCTATACAATACGCAGTCATAGCAACGCGAGAGTACTTGGACCACGGGTTAAGGCTATGCGAAGGTCAATTGTACACCTTTGTGGAGGTACTGAAGGGCGAAATAAAGGGCTAAACTGACAAAGCCCTAAAACTTAGTGACTTATGCAAAATTAGGAAAAAAGGGTATAAAATGACATCACAAACATCTTAGGGTGTGGCATCTTGGTTCGAGCATCCCCCGATACTGCATCGGGTGAAATTTCAGTCCGTGCTCCGCGGGCTGATGCGGAAAGGGCCACTAGTGTAGGGATTTGTTTGACTAACTAACACTGAACCTTAGTCAGGCCCCACAAAGCCAAAAAATAGTTCTACTGCTGGGAACAGAATCTAAATAAGAGATTTGTGATGTCGTATCACTGGAATTCAACTAAGAAAGAGGTCAAAGACTGGTTGGATAGGAAGATCCACAAATTCATGGCGCGGGAGAATAAATTGATGTTCGGAGCTACGGGAAGTGGAAAAACTTACAGAAATGAAGGAAGAAAGGGTCCTGATTATAGCCCACTAATCTCACTATCGTTGGGTGATGAAGAGGGAGTAGCTTTGGCTTCTCTGCAAATTACAGTTCATCTAATAGGATAGGGATTCCAGCAATTGCCACATCCACCTACACCACCTCCAAATTCACCACCATCACCTGCGACTTCACCCACATGACCACAAACTCCACCATAGTTCAACATGGAAAATTCAGTGAAGCTGCCTTTTTTTAAGGGCTTGGGAAATGAGGACCCAAACTAGTTTTGGTTCGTTGTGAAAGATGTATGGGAAGCTTAGGGCATCACAGATGACCACATGAAGAAGGCAATATTGGTTAGTGCTTTGTAGGATCACGTGCTAACCTGGTACATCAAGTACTCTAATGATAACCCAAATCCTAGGTTGGTAGGCATCCAAGCCACGCTGAATGAAGAATTCAGTAGGCCTAAATCCGAGGCACAGTCAATTGTGGGGTTCAAGGAAATTGCGATGAAACTAGGTGAGGCACCGTGGGAATTGGATCAGAGGTTGAATTGTAAAATCCATGAAGCTAATATGAACTTAACATATGGACAACACCGCGAATGGTTCGTGGCATCACTCCTACCTCACCTTAGGGTTTCACTGTCACAATAGAAGATTACTACTCAGGCAGAGGCCTTGGAGATTACAGTGAGATTACATGAAAAAATGATGCAAGATCTGAATCTGGGGGTTTAGCAGATCCATGTGCAAAAAATCGTTTCCTTTAAATGCAAAGTCTGAAGCAAGACAAAATAGTTCAGCTAGAGGTGCATGAAGAGATATGGTGCCTGAAATGTAAGGGTCAAGGGCATGACAAAAACCACTACTTGGTCTTTGCGAGCTATATTGCAGGAGGAGGACCAATGCCTTTGAGGCTGGAAGCTGAAGTAGGACTAAGTGTGGGGCCTGTGTTGTGGTGCACTATATGTCAGGTAGTAGGGAAACATGTGACGGATAACTGTCACTCGCTGTAGAAGTTTGTACAAACACCACAACAATTGTTCTGCAACTTTTGCAGGTTGGTAGGGCATGATGAGCGCAACTACAAAAGTTATGAATTGATGATGGACATAACACCCATGTATAGGGTTCAGGCAGAAACGCGGCCCCCTGACCATAGCACTGGGATGGCGCAAATAGGATTTCCGGGGCATGGATGAGGCCGAGACAGAGAAGGACCTGATAGAGGTCAGTGATAGCTAATCTACTACAACTGTGGAGGACCGAGACACTATTTCCATGAATATGCTAACCCAACATGTCCATCGTGCAAATATTGTACTCGGTTTGATCATGAGACAGAGGACTGTCTGACGCTGATAGCAAGGATACATGACAAATGGGTGCTACCACCTCAGCCGACTCAGAACCTACAGATGATGAGGTTTGAGCCTTGTGAAGAGGATCTGAATGTGAATATAGTAGTCCGAAGTTGAATTACAATAGACGATGATAAGAGGAAACAACATGAAGATAGCATGTGGGTTTGCAAAGCTTCGGTGAAGGAGGTTGAATTTGATTTGGAGCACACACGTGAAACGTTCATGGAAGCAAAGAAGAGCTTCATTGAGGCCTCTACCTTAGGGAGCAAGGATAATCCTGATCAAGAAATGGACCTTTCTATGCTTACAACCTATCTAGAGACATGTATGAAGTTGTTGCGTGATAGCAAGGCTGTGAAGCGGTTACAAGAGCTTATAAATAGATGCGCTGGAAACTCTTTGGGTGAACTGCGCATTGTACAAAAGACTGGTAAGAATAAAGCATGGATAGGATGAGAGATGAGTCTGACCACATAGATAGGAGAATATGAAATGGATCAGGTTATTTTGGATCTAGGGTCAGAGGTGAAAGTTTTACCAAAGCAGAATTGGGAGCAGATGGGGAGACCCGCGCTGCAATGGTCTCCGATTTAGTTAAGGATGGAAAATCAGCAAAAGGTCATCCCCATGGGATGGATACAAGGAGCGACTGTAGATATTGAAGGCACGAGCACAATGGTTGAATTTGAAGTAATAGAAATTGTGGATGACATCAACCCCTACCTTGTGCTCCTTGGTAGTGATTGGGCTACTGACATGAATGGGGTAATCAACCTAAAGAAATGAAAGATGATATTTGAAAAGAAATCGCTCCGCATAATCATCCCCTAGATTCTACTGAAGGATCGCTCTATACTAAACCAGTCTACGATTATGAGAGCGATGATGATTTGGACTGCATACATAAGATAAAAATGCGAGACCAATATTGAGTGGATCCGACAGTGGATGGACGAATTACATGGGATTGTGAGAGTTCCTACACCTCAGACTCAGATGAAGAATTAGAGCGATGGTAGAATTGGCTACATGAAGTAACCACACTGAGTTGTAACATGATGACCCAGTCACTGCACTGTGTATCATTAGAGGTAAGAAATCTACCCACTTATGATGGCCTGAATGATGTAGATCTATTTTTGTACGCATTTGAGAGGGAGGTACCAGTAAAGCAGTGCTTCCAGGCTTTAGACTAGGCACTACGTGCTATGCCTGCAATATGGTGGGGTACGCACAAGGGTAGCTTTGATGATTGGCATTAGTGTAGGAAGATGATGAGAACATGATTTGGGAAGCCAAAGGTATGGATGACAGACAAGTATGACGAGAAGGAGGATCCGCATGCACACTTGGCCAAATGGGCTAAGGCTTATGGACCAAAGCCCCAACTTGAATGGGTGCACTTGTTCTGTGACACCTTGGATGTCATTTTTATGAACTGATACTTGGAGACAAAGCTCCACCTTGGCACAGGTGAATGGGATATTCTACACGAAGGATTCATAATGAAGTTCAACTTTGAAGATGGGTTTGACTGTATCGATGAAGCCCTACAAGAAGCTAAAGCAGGAATATTTAGGATACTGCAGGTTCCTTTGGATTTGATCCATCTTGATTGGACTACTCAACTAAACCATGCACTGGAATGTTATAACATGACTACTGAAGAATAAGATGAGGGTCCACGAAAATTTAATATCCCTGAAACAGAGGGTCACTGCGAGGTCTAGGGACCACAGATCGAGAACCCTGATATAATCGCACCACTGAAAACAAAACAGGTAAATATTGGTACAGAGGCGGATCCCAAATTCATAAATATTGGAGATTACTAGGATGATGCAATGGTAGATAAGGTCACCGAATTGCTCCATGAATACCAGGATTTATTCCCTACCAAGTTTACAGAGCTAAAGCGGATAATAGGAGACCTGGTTGTTATGAAGATCACGTTAAATACCAACTTGAAGCCGGTTAAGGAATGACCTTATTGTCTCAATCTGAAGTATAAGGAGAAGGTCCACTGAGAGTTAGATAATATGCTTGCGGCAGGCATCATTGACCCCATATAAGAATCTAATTGCTTAAGCCTAATGGTGGTATAGGAAAAGAAAAAGAAGGATGAAATAAGGATATGCATAGATCTCAGTAAGTTGAATGATGCTTGCGAACATGATCCTTTCTTGACTCTGTTCACTGATGAGGTATTGGATAGTGTAGGTGGCTAGGAAGCGCACTCCTTCACTGATAGGTTCTCTAGGTACCATCAGATTAAAATCACGCCTGAAGATAGAAGCAAGATGACCTTTGTGATTGAGTGGGTATGTTTTCAATCCATTGTAATGCCTTTCGGATTAAAGAATTCTCCTATGATTTTTTCATGCGTAGTCATTGTTGCATTCAAGGAATTTATTTATAAGTTTCTGGAGATGTACTTTGATGACTGGACTATGTTTGGGTTAGTAAAATGCATGTGGCAAGTTTGTGCCTGATGCTAGATACTTGTCGAAGCTACCAGATTGCGCTTAATTTCAAGAAATGCCTGTTTTGTGTTCCTTTTGGGACTCTACTGGGCCATGTGGTTTGTAGACAGGGAATGATGGTAGATCTTGCAAATATCGCATTGATACTTAACTTGGAGGCATTGACGACTATAAATAGTTGTGCACAACCTTAGGACATACTAGGTATTATAGGAAGTTTATTAAGGGTTATGCCTAGATCACCGTGTCTATGGAGAAGTTGTTGAAAAAGGATGTCATGTTCTATTGGAACGAGGACTGTAAGAAAAGCTTGGATGTATTGAAAGAGAAAGTGGTCACTGCACTGATTTTAGTCTTCCTGGATTGGAATAAGGAGTTTCATGTATATGTAGACATGTCATGTATAGCACTGGGAGCAGTACTGACACAGGCTGGTAGAGGAGATTTGGACCATCCTATAACATTCGTAAGAAGGAGGTTATCCATGGCTGAGAAGAACTATTCCACCACTGAGCGTGAAGGGTTAGACATGGTATACACACACCAGAAGTTTAGAGACTATTTGCTGGGTGGACATTTCAAGATTTATACTAATCACTCTGCGTTGAAATACTTGGTCAATAAGCCTGTGTTGGGGGGCATAATATGTAGGTGGTTGTTATTGTTCTAGGAGTATGATTCTGAGATTATTGTGAAGCCTGGACGACTAAACGCGGGACCAGACCATCTATCATGCATCCAAACAGGGGAAGATCCCACTAATTTGGAGGAGGGATTGCCTGACAGACAACTATTTATAGTGCATATCATAGATGGACACTTTGAAGACATCATACACTTCCTAACGATAGTAACTGCCGCGAAAGGTTACACCATCCAACAGAAAAAGGAGTTAGTGGTACGCACAGCAGAATGTTTTGTCATTTCTAGACATCTATACAAAATGGGGTCTTGTGAAGTATTACGATGCTATGTATCGGAGTTTGAAAGGAGAAAAATCCTCACGGACACGCATGTAGGTGTTGCAGGAGGCCATTATGCAGGAATATGAACCATGCAAAAGATTCTACATGTAGGGTTGTGGTGGCCAACCCTCCATCAAGATTGAAAAGCTTACTACAATGTGTGTGATGTGTGTCAAAGGATTGATAGACCATCGTGAAGGTATGAGCTGCCTCTGAACCCACAGATGGAACTGCAACCTTTCAATAAGTGGGCGATAGATTTTGTTGGACACATTCAACCCCAAGGAAAGAAGATAGGAGATTGATACGTTATCACCATGATTGAGTATTTGACTCGATGGGAAGAGGCACAGCCTATGAAGGACTACACAAGCACGACAACTACGAGTTTCTCTTTGAGTATGTACTGACATGATTTGGTTGTCCAAAGGTTTTGATTAGTGATCATGGTACGCACTTTCTGAATGAGACGATCAGGACACTGACGAAGGAATTTCATGTATATCACCAGAAAAGCATGCCTTATCACCCACAGGCTAATGGAATGGTGGAATCATTTAATAAGGTGCTAGAAAATGCATTGACCAAGGTTTGTAATTCTCAGTGAAGTGATTGGGACCTACGCATACCACATTTCTATGGGCCTATCAAATGACATGCAAAAAGTTGATTGGAAAGACACCCTTTAGGCTTGTATCTGGTGTTGAAGTAGTGATGCCCATGGAATACATTGTTCCTAGTCTATGCATAGCGGCACTCATGGGTATGATGGATCACAAAGCCCTGGAAGAGAGCCTCGTGCAGCTGGCTGAGCTTGAGGAAGAGATATTTCTAGCTGGATTTCACCAACATTTCCAAAAGCAGCGCGAAAAATCATGGCATGATCAACACATTAAGCTGCAAACTTTAAGGTAAATGATCTAGTTTTGTTATATGACAGTAAGTTTGATAAATTTCCATGGAAGTTCAGAATTCATTTGTTAGGGCCCTATGTTATTAAGGATATTACCGAAAGTGGAGTAGTTTAGTTGGATAAATTGAATGGAGATCCCTTCCCAGGAAAGGTGAATGGTAGCCGATTGAGGCCATACTCCAGTGACTTAGCCAGGTGACTATATGAGGGTAGCATATTCTTAACGCTCCATGCAACTTAAAGGAGGTGCGGGACTATAAACTACATTGCTTGGGTTAGGGAACTGCGTGATTAGAGGATTGTGCAGGACGAGGAAGTGTCACAGCATGAAGGGAGATGCACTACCCAGGGAGAAATTGTGTAGGTCAACCAGAAAGTGACTGTTAAAGTCATTATTCATGATTTGACAGTAGAAATGCAGCCAAACAGAGCGAGCGGCCGACATTTAAGATGAAATTTATAGGTAAGATCCTTGAAAATTTGTTGCCAATTCAACATTAATTAATCAAATGTGGGGGGAATGGTCAGATTTGAATTCAAAATGCCCTATAAATGACAGGTGGATGCCTAGTGAAAAACACTTGGCATTTTGAGAATTGAATTGTTGAGCACTCGGGCGCACATGAACCATGAATTCTTTGAAGCTCTGATAGTGAGTTCAACATTTGAGAAATTATCAAAGGAGACATAAGAAATATTGAATAGCATCATGTTGATACCTATAGAAGCTATGGAAACAGAAGCAATGACAACTGAGGGGGTTGTTCCCGAAGTTGTTAGGGAGGCAGAGGAAACTGCTCCAGTGGTGGTCAAGGTATTAGCTGAAGTTCCCAAATCCCCATAGACACCTAGACCAAAGCTGACCCCAACCAGGGATAGTGCAAAGGATAAGAAGGACAAGAAGGTGATGATATCGATGGACACGTTGCTAAGAAGAAACCCACCGAAGGACAAGCCCACCACATAGGAAAAGGGCAAAGCCGTCAACTTGGAGCTGGAGGAGGAAGAAATTGGAGACATTTGAATGGTTGATGAGGACTTGGGGGTAGAAGTCGAGAAATCTAAATTCCAAGGTGTTGGCCCTATCACTAAGTTACCGAGTACGTCCCTCCATGCAAGGGAAAGACCAAGGTGCGAAAGGACATTGACGAGAGAAAGGTGCCCTTGCAAACCTCTCTACTGCCGGATGAGATTGTCTTTGAAGGATCACACTTGGGGCGGGGTCATTTGTTAAAACTAGAAGATTGGGACTTAGCTAACCATGAGAGGTTCCCGGACTTAGCGGCAGAGTAGCTAATGCACCACATTATTGACACAACCACCAGGATGACTGCATCGGAACTGTAGAAGTGGCTGAGAGGAGTAGACAAGGCAAGTCTGCTCAAGCTGCTATGGGTGCCACACTAGAATCGCACCCCCATTATTGTATTGGTCATCAAGCAGCTGCTATGCTTGGTGCATGATGGGTGTCTATGGCTAGAGGAGCCAATACCCATCACCGACAGATTGATCCATAGGATCACGCAGTTTCCCTACACAAGGGAAAATCTGACCATGACAGTTGGCAGAAAAGGTGGCGAGTTGGCCCTCGCAGAGGCCATGAAGGAGAAATTCAAGATCGTGAAGATGATGTGAGGCGATGCCATATCAACTATCAATTACCCTCCAATCAAGGTGGCCACGCAGATTTTGGCGGGAAAGGTTATGAGGAAGTGTCGCGTAGATGAAGTGCCAGCACCAGTCATTTCTCTTCCAGTCCAATGAACCAAAGGAGTCTGAGTTCAATCAAGTGCATTGTCTCTGCAGTAGTTCCTTGTGAACTACCCCGAGGCAAAGTAGCTCAGCAAGAATTTCCACTATGCGTGGTTCTTGTTGTCTATTGTGCCAGTAGCATGGGAGCTACTGAAAGATAGTCAATTCCGCTTGGTCATGCTGAACCTACCAGAAGCAGTGAAGTGCACATTAGTGTGGGTGACCAAGGATGTTTAATGCATCAAAGATAGAAATACCTTCTAGATCTTGATGGAAATAAACATCTGCATGGATATCAATCACAAACTGTGGTTTTCGCCTACTGTGTTTGCCAACCTGCAAGGGTATGCAGAGTTTAAGGCAGGCATTCACCATGTCTCGATCAGGGCATGGAAGGACCCTGCGCAGACATTGTATGACTTGCCTTAATTGACAATGGACAACGTAATTGATGTAGTCCTTGATCGTTTGCCGACAGAGTGGCGCACTACCTCAAACTTGGCGATGGGGGCGAGCAAGTATGTCGCGCAGCACAAAAAGGAGGAGGTCAAGCTCAAGACGGTGTAGCTGGCTGCGAAGAGGAATAAGGAGGCTATTAACAAGGCCCAGGAAGAGTTTGATGCCACCCAACAGATGGAAAAGTAGATAGGTCAAATAGAGTGTGACTCTAACAAAGGCACAAGGTTACCTGCAACAGAAACAGAGGAAGAAATAGATGAGCAAACATAGCAGCACGACGCAGACTCATAGGTGACGTAAGCCTGCATCAAGCCTCCAAGAGAACAAGAGAAAGTGTGGTCAAGGAAGAAATCCAAGGCCACTAAGCTATCACTGGACCCAATCACCCTCACATAGGGCAATTTGCATGACATTGGAGACATAGTGTCGAATTTCACCACAGAGGCACCACAACAGTTCTAGCAGCAACAACAACCACTATTGGGGGCCATCTAGAAAGGTCTACAGGAGCTACAGACCCATTGTTAGGGTCCCACCCTAACCCCCTTATTTATGTAATGGGATCACGTCATAGTCAAGAGTCAATAAAGCCCATATTAATAATTGTAAGTGGTTAATCCACAATTAATAACGGAA